>JARGSG010000274.1:12500-20285 GCA_030374805.1 Gracilaria gracilis | reverse complement strand
ATGTGCGTTCAGTTTCTTCGATTTCTGGTTTTTCACCATCGGTTAAGATTTCAGTTTTCATGGTTTTGTTTTTTTCGATTTCGGTAGTTTTTGTTTCCGAGTGCATTTCAGTTTTCATTGTTTTGGTTTTTTCTGTTTTTTTCGATTTCGGTAGTTTCTGTTTCCCAGTGCATTTCAGTTTCTTTGGTTTCTGGTTTTTTTCGATTTCAGTAGTTTTTGTTTCGGCCCACCAACATGCGAGAATCAGTTTTTACCTTTTCTGAACATCAACTGCAATGGCCACCTAATGTCATTGATATGTATATGATTGCAGAAAAGCGTTGAACACCGTTTCCTGCAACTTTATTTTTCACTTCCAAATGATGTCAAGTTTCGTACAGTAGAGATGCTGTGAAATGTGTTACTGCAGTTTCACAGCACCATAGACATATTTCCAAAAATGTTTTTTTGCATCATCTATCTGATGACAGTTTCTTCTTCGAAATGAAAGGAACGGAGGCTCCTGAGGTTATCTGGTCGCATTCAACCTTGTGAAAGAGAAAAATATTTGTGCGTTCAGTTTCTTGGATTTCTGGTTTTTCACCCTTCCGTCAAGATTTCAGTTTTCATGATTTCTGTTTTTTTTTCGATTTCTGCAGTTTTTGTTTCCAACTACACTCGGACCCCAGTCAGTTTTTGTGGGTTCTGGTGTTTTTCGATTTCTGCAGTTTTCGTTTCCGACTATACTCGGATCCAAGCCAGTTTCTATGGTTTCTGGTTTTTTTCGAATTCTGCAGTTTTTGTTTCGGCGTATCTGCCTGCAGGGTTCGGTTTTTACGGTTTCTGGACATCAACTGCAATGGACATGTTCTGTCATTGGAAGGTATATGCAACCATTCAAACTGGTCTTAACCGCTATGCTACCTTCCAATAAAGCGTTAAACATCATTTCATGCAACTTTATTTTTCAATATCAATTCATGTCAACTGTCGTACAGTCGAGATGCTGTAAAATGTATTTCTGCAGTTTCACAGCACCATAGAGTTATCCCCAAATAGTATTTTGTTTGCAGCATCCTTCCGATGACAGTTTCTTCTTGGAAATAGATTGTATAGAGCTTTGTTGAGGTTTACTGGTTGCATTCAACCTTGTGAAAGAAGAAAGAATGTGTGTTTTCAGTTTCTTCGATTTCTGGTTTTCTACCCTTCGCTTATGATTTCAGTTTTCAAGGTTTCTGGTTCTCTTTTCTATTTCTGTAGTTTCTCTTCTTTTCTCTGTAATATACGAATTGAGGGGTTTCCCAGCCGACATCGGGATTCAGTTTTCATGGTTTCTGATTTTTTCCGGTTATTTTTGATTTTGTGAATTTCTGGTCATGGCGGTACGCATGCAAAACTCAGTTTCACCCATTTCTGAACATCAACCGGAAGGTTCATCCAACTCCCTTCAAACGATGTCAGACGCCTTTGTTTTGATTTCACCGTGTGTAACACGATCAAACTTGATCGTAAAAAAAGAGTTTTAGAGAGAGATAATTGCCTCTCGCTCATCAAATTAAAGTTACTGTTCATCAAGTTTTGTGAAATACATTTCTCGCCTTCCTCGCATCTGCTGGGCGCTCATCAAAGAGAGTCGCCCCAAAATCTTGAGATTCATATTTTTTTTGTGCATCTGGTGAGAATTAGGGCGTAACTTGCGCTGGTCTTGCGGCAGTTAAGGGCCAGTAAACCAGAAAAACAATTATTTCCAATTTTTGTGATTTCTGTTGTTTTCGGATTCTGGTGAAGTTCAGGTTTTGTAGTTTTTGAACTTCTGCGAGAGCGAGCCTTCAGCTCGAGACTTTCTTATTCATTGCGGTCTAAGTACGTTTTTTTAATCACTGTGGGCATCTGCATCACTGCCAAAAAAAATTTTCCGACCGGTATTACGAATTGAAATATCCGTTTTCAGTTTTGGTGGTTTCTGAAATTTTGCGAGAGGATGCCGCTAACTCCAGATTTTGTTGTTCATTGTTCTCTGGCTACGTTTGACAATCACTACCGATATCGGTAACAGTGATAAAAAAATTTTTCAACCAGTATTAGGAGCTGGAATATCCGTTTTCAGTTTTTGTGATTTCTGAACTTTCGCGATAGGACGCCACTAGCTCCAGATTTTGTTCCCCATTTCTCTCTAGATACGTTTGACCATCAGTAGAGGTATCAAGAACAGTGATAAAAATTATTTCCAACCAGTATTAGGAGCTGGAACATCCGTTTTCAGTTTTTGCCTTTTCTGGTTTTGCGGGAAATGTGACATGATCTCAATGGGGAAAACTATTGTTGTTGCAGAGAGAACTCGTAAAAGTGTCAGGGAGTGTTTAGCATGCAAAGTGGATTTGAGGAAAATTACCGGCGTCAAGTTCTGAGGCGTTTCAATTCGCATCTACTTTGTTCAGTTTTGACAGTTTCTGAAATCGGCGATTTTACTACGTAAACACTAAAGAATTGATTGATGTGAAAAAATTTGAAGTCAAAATTAACAAGTCCCAAATTGCAAAAAGTCGATTTCAGGGTATGTATTACAAAAAAATTTTGGCGACAAGGGGCTGATCATCTTATATGAGGGGAAGGTGGTGGTCGGATGTGAGAAACCAAAATCTGGTTTTCTCGATTTCGACCGATCCTGAACCTCGCATGTGTGCTATGCCGTGAGGCTGGTTCACGTGTGTTGGGAATCGAGAGGGTGAAGCTTGGATGTTGACTTGGCCTCAATTGCCTTGCACAGTGCCGGCGGATCCAGACGGTGAAACAGACGTCACCTTTCGAAAAATCTCTTTCTCACCGAAGCCTGACAAGGAACGCGAAGTTTTCGGATTTCCTTCTGTAAGGGTCATTCAACGAGAAGGGGAGAAAACTATGTGAGGAGCCCTTTACGGGCGGATGTGGTGGAACGCCTAGTTTCCATAAAATAAACACGTCCTTGTGGGAGAAATATATGTGGGGTTATTTTGAAGGTCACCAAATCTCTTCGTGATGCTGGCCTTCTTCTAGCCAAACATATGAGTTGGAGGCAGTGTACTGCGAACTGTTTCCGCAAACTCGAAAAGAGCTGCAGTAACCGTGGGGGATGCGTTTGTGGGTTTTTTTTTTCGTTTCTCGTTGTTGTGCAATGCTTCATTGCGTTGCGCAGTTGCAGAAAAAAAAAAAATCCCACACGCATAACGTAGGGTGCCATGTACTAAATTGGGTGTAGGAAGTCAACGAGGCCGAATTCTTGTTGTTGCTGAGAAAAGAGGATTCAAGTTATTGAAGAATCGATTTTCACCGGCGATTGAGTTCACCTCTGACGATTTCTGGTGGAGGTCACCTGTCCATTGGTTCTTGTAGTTTTCTCTACAGGCCTTCGGTTTTGTGATTTTCCGGTACCTAAAATTTATGTTCTGGTATGCGAGAGCACTTTGCCCTAGGGAGAAAACAAAAGTTGGCTAGTTGAGTGAACGGAAGGCCCTCTCGCCGCTTTCACAGGTGGCTTGAGACCTTTCATGTGGGGGTCTGAGACTTGGCATTAAAAACGTCCAGTCTCAGGCATGTTGGAGAAGTAACTTTCTTGCGTTTGAAAGATATTGACAAGTATCGTAAAATTAAAAACGCGATCCTACACGGAAATTCATACGTTCCTGGAACTCCCCCTAGAGGAAACTAGTTCAGTTTCTGTACTATGTGAACTTTAGGGGTTGTAGAACCTTGGACAGTGTTTTTTCGCGGGCTGGTGAAACGTTGGCTTTTGCGGAAAATCATTATTTTGCAAAACTGCAAGACGCATGATGCAGGAAAAGTCGATTTCGGTCGAAATCAGAAATTTCTGATTTTCTGTTGAATAGAGGGGCTGGGCATCTTATCTTGCTCAATATTCTTTTTTGGCGGGCGAGCTATTTGAACTAGAGTTGTGTTCAGATTGAAAAGCGTGAGTGTTTGTTGCGTCACATCTTGGGTCAACGTCTCTGTGTGTAAAAGGTACCTTGGCAGTATGTTGGTAATTCAAGTACTGGCAGTTGTTTGCGAAGCAGGAAAATAAACTTGTGAGCTGAAATGTTCGTCTGATAGGTTTTTGCCTTAAACGATTTCTGATTTCCAAATGTTCACTACGCAGGCATGCGGACCAGGAAGTACAATATCTGTTTTGCAGGGAGTATTTCTATATGGTCTTCTGTTCTGGACCTAGTTGTTGGGACCGCTTTGGAATAGGGGAGAGTTTTTTGTGATTTCCATCGGAATTGAATTGTTGAAGTGACCATGTTTCTCCTGTGTAGCAAGCGTAAAGCATTTTTTCCCATAACTCCGTGCTCACACAGTAAGACCTCTTGGACAAGGTGAGATAGCAGCAGATATTTTTCGTTTCTTCTTTCTGATCCTTCTTTTGGCGATAAGAAACTCGATTTTCGTCCACTAAGAAGTTGGGTTGTAGATAAGTTGTTAGTCAGCTCGGGGGATTCGTGGTGGTTTGTGGTTTATCAGCAGAAACAGGAGTTTTTGATTTTGGCAGAAACTGATATTTTTCCTGAATGATGTGTGGTTACCTGGTTGATCCTGCCAGTGGTATATGCTTGTTTAAAGGACTAAGCCATGCAAGTGCAAGTATGAGTGAATTGTACAACGAAACTGCGAATGGCTCGGTAAAACAGCTATAATTTCTTCGGTGCTAAATACTACTCGGATACCCGTAGTAATTCTAGAGCTAATACGTGCCTCCAAAACGACGCAAGTCGTGGTACAAATTAGAGATACAAGCCAACTTGTTGGTGATTCTAGATTTTTTTTCTGATCGCAATTATTGCGACGCACCGTTCAAATTTCTGACCTATCAACTTTGGATGGTAAGGTATTGGCTTACCATGGTTGTGACGGGTAACGGACCGTGGGTGCGGGATTCCGGAGAGGGAGCCTGAGAGACGGCTACCACATCCAAGGAAGGCAGCAGGCGCGCAACTTACCCAATCCGGACACCGGGAGGTAGTGACAAGAAATATCAATAGAGGGCCCGATGGGTTTTCTAATTGGAATGAGAACAAGGTAAACAGCTTATCGAGGAGCCAGCAGAGGGCAAGTCTGGTGCCAGCAGCCGCGGTAATTCCAGCTCTGTAAGCGTATACCAAAGTTGTTGCAGTTAAAACGCTCGTAGTCGGATTTTGGTGTCTGACTTGGGTCGTCCTCGCGGACGCTCTCAGGTTGGGCGCCTTTGTGGATGGGAGCTAGGTGGTGCTTAATTGGATCGCCTAGCTGCCGCCACCGTTTACTGTGAAAAAATTAGAGTGTTCAAAGCAGGCGATTGCCCTGAATACATTAGCATGGAATAATAGAATAGGACCCGGTCCTATTTTGTTGGTTTGTTTGAATCGGGTAATGATTAAGAGGGACGGTTGGGGGCATTCGTATTCCGACGTCAGAGGTGAAATTCTTGGATTGTCGGAAGACGAACAGCTGCGAAAGCGTCTGCCAAGGACGTTTTCATTGATCAAGAACGAAAGTAAGGGGATCGAAGACGATCAGATACCGTCGTAGTCTTTACTATAAACGATGAGGACTGGAGATCGGATAAGACTGATATATGGCTTATCCGGCATCCTTCGAGAAATCAAAGTGTTTGCTTTCTGGGGGGAGTATGGTCGCAAGGCTGAAACTTAAAGGAATTGACGGAAGGGCATCACCGGGTGTGGAGCCTGCGGCTTAATTTGACTCAACACGGGAAAACTTACCAGGTCAGGACATAGTAAGGATTGACAGATTGAGAGCTCTTTCTTGATTCTATGGTTGGTGGTGCATGGCCGTTCTTAGTTGGTGGAGTGATCTGTCTGGTTAATTCCGTTAACGAGCGAGACCTGGGCGTGCTAGCTAGGCGCCGTTACTATTTTTGGTAGCGAGGCTTGCCTTCCTAGACGGACTGTGGGCGTCTAGCCCACGGAAGCTCCAGGCAATAACAGGTCTGAGATGCCCTTAGATGTCCTGGGCCGCACGCGTGCTACACTGAACGGGTCAACGAGTTAGGATATGCGAAAGCATTTCCCAATCTCTAAATCCGTTCGTGATGGGGATCGACGGTTGCAATTTTCCGTCGTCAACGAGGAATACCTTGTAAGCGCGGGTCATCATCCCGCGCTGAATACGTCCCTGCCCTTTGTACACACCGCCCGTCGCTCCTACCGATTGAGTGGTCCGGTGAGGCCTTGGGAGAGCTAGATGAACTGATTATTCAGATCTTTTGGCTTGAACTTGGTCAAACCTTATCACTTAGAGGAAGGAGAAGTCGTAACAAGGTTTCCGTAGGTGAACCTGCGGAAGGATCATTCTTAGGACAGCCGGAAGATGTGTGTAATACATTAGTGTGAAGCACATCCAGGGCTTTAAAATTATCACGCGCATACCTTATACAATTTTTTTTTTTTACTTAACCATTAGAACCTACAAAACCAAAAAAAGCTGACCATGTGTGAGATATAAAATTACAACTCGTAACGGTGGATGTCTCGGCTCCTACATCGATGAAGAACGTAGCAAACTGCGAAACGTAATGCGAATTGCAGAACTCGTGAATCATCAAATTTTTGAACGCAAGTGGCGCTCGCGGGTAACCCTGCGAGCATGTCTGTTTGAGTGTCCGTACAAATTGGACTTTGGCATTCTGCGACTAGAGCAGGAGAGCAAAAGAAAATGGGGAGTGAAAATTGAATGGGGCTTGATTCTCTTCTTTGAAGATCGAGTCGCCCCAGTCTGTTTTTCGTTTTTCTATTTTTCTTTTTCTCGTGTTCCTCTTTGGTTTGCAACATGAGTGCTGCTGATGGGTGCGTCCTTGTCCAAACATGTTTTGGTTGAGAATCAAAATTGAAGGAAAGCAAACGCGTTGTAGATATTGTTTTGAGGGCTTGAACATTTTATTGATCGCCCCCTTTTCAGTTTCTTCCGTTTTTGATTTTTTTCGATTTCTCGCGAAACTGGATGTGGTCACCTGAAGTTGTTGTAGGCGATTTCAAAAACGATTGAAATCACTCCTCAGGGTGCTCTTTCTTTACCAAGCCAGTTTTTTTTTTTCTTCTCCAAAGACCGGAAACGGTCTGGGAAAGTAGCTGTGCATTGTGGTGAGGCTGTTGAAAATGATGAAAACCGAATTCGGTTTCTCATGCCCTGCTGCGAATTGGTGTTTTTCGAAACGCAAACAGTTCTGCAGTGGTTGTTGCCTGAGAAGCCATTCCATGTGTTCGTGTATTTTTGATTTTTCCGGTTTCATTGGTCACGATGTTTGAGCTGAGATTTTGAGAAAGAAGGTGGATTCCATCTTGGTTGAGAAATTGAGCTGTACTGCTAGTTGTGAGTGTGTTTTTTTAGTTTTTGTGGATTGTCTAGAAAAGCAGAAAACTGAACCTCTGCAACTACAAAATATTTTTTGGATCTCAAATCAGACAAGATGACCCGCTGAATTTAAGCATATAATTAAGCGGAGGAAAAGAAACTAACCAGGATTCCCCTAGTAGCGGCGAGCGAAGCGGGAAAAGCCCAATATGAAAAGCCAGCTTGCTGGCGTTGTAGTTGAGCGGCCTGCAGGTGTCAGTCTGGGAAAGTGGCATGGAAGTGTCCACCGAGGAGGGTGAAAGTCCCGTCCATCCCATTCAGGGCACTTGGTACTAGGCCGTTTCAGTCGAGTCGGGTAGTTTGGGAATGCTGCTCTAATCGGTGGTAAATCTCATCGAAGGCTAAATACTGGTAGGAGACCGATAGCGAACAAGTACCGTGAGGGAAAGATGAAAAGCACTTTGAAAAGAGGTTAAAACAGTG
>JARGSG010000274.1:0-7500 GCA_030374805.1 Gracilaria gracilis | reverse complement strand
GATTCTGAATGTAATCGAAAACTAGGTTTATTGTAGAGTAGTTTAGTATAGTCATGTATATCATTTACACTTAACATATTATCCGCATCCTCTCCAGAAATCCCCAGACCGGCAAACCCTCCGAGGCTGTGCATGTCGGTTTTCAGTTTTCAGTTTTTCGAAAATCGATTTTTGGTTTTTCTGAAAATCGATTTTGAGGAAAATTGAGATCTGTCTACGACCCCTGATATCCATAGACTCTCGCACCTCTGGGCCCCCCACACCTTCCAATCCACGCCCTGGTTGGTTATCGGTTTTCGAAAATCGATTTTTAGCTTTTTGAAAATCGGTTTTGACCGCAACTGGAGATGAACGGTTTTCGGTTTTCCGAAAATCGATTCTGACCAAAATCGAAAACTAAGTTTTTTGTAGAGTAGTGTAGTATATAGTATAGTACATCGTTTACACGTAAATTATTATCATTGAACTCCCCTAAACTCCTAGACCCCGCAAGCTTCTGAATCCTGTGCATGTTGGTTTTCAGTCCTTCGAAAAATCGATTTTCGGTTTTGCTGAAAATCTCTTTTGAC
Source organism: Gracilaria gracilis (assembly GCA_030374805.1). Lineage (NCBI taxonomy): Eukaryota > Rhodophyta > Florideophyceae > Gracilariales > Gracilariaceae > Gracilaria > Gracilaria gracilis. The sequence continues at coordinate 6,931 of JARGSG010000274.1, read as the reverse complement.
GAAAACTGAAAACTGCACATGACCCTTACAACCTCTTCCCCGAAAGCCATCGAGTCCTGTGCATGCATGCATGCCGGTTTCCAGATTCTTGAGAATCGAGTTTTGCTTTTCACCGAAACTGAATACTGCACATGACGGTGTTCAGATTTTCAAAAATCGATTATGATAGAAATTGAAAATTAAGCAAAGGGTATATTCGTAGCATGGAGGCGTTCCCTTAGATTCTGCGAGACCGTTTCACCTTGTCGTGCCGGTTTTTTGTTTTTTTGAAAATCGGTTTTGACCGAAACCGAGCATGACCGGTTTTCAGATTTTCTAAAAATCAATTTTGACTGAAACTGCATTTCAGTTTTTACGGTTTCTGGTTTTTTTCGATTTCAGTAGTTTTTGTTTCCGTGTGCATTTCAGTTTCTATGGTTTCTGGTTTTTTTCGACTTCGGCAGTTTTTGTTTCCCAGTGCATTTCAGTTTTTATGGTTTCTGGTTTTTTTCGATTTCAGTAGTTTTTGTTTCGGCCTACCAACATGCGAGAATCAGTTTTTACCTTTTCTGAACATCAATTGCAATGGCCACCTAATGTCATTGATATGTATATGTAACCATTCAAAAGGGTCTCAACCTCTTTGGTACATTGCAGAAAAGCGTTGAACACCGTTTCATGCAACTTTATTTTTCACTTCCAAATGATGTCAAGTTTCGTACAGTAGAGATGCTGTGAAATGTGTTACTGCAGTTTCACAGCACCGTAGACATATCTTCAAAAATGTTTTCTTGCATCATCTATCTGATGACAGTTTCTTCTTCAAAATGAAAGGCAGAGAGGCTCCTGAGGTTTACTTGTTACATGCAACCCAGCGAAAGAGAAAAATATTTGTGCGTTCAGTTTCTTCGATTTCTGGTTTTTCACCCATCGGTTAAGATTTCAGTTTTCATGGTTTCTGGTTTTTTTCGATTTCGGTAGTTTTTGTTTCTTAGTGCATTTCAGTTTCTATGGTTTCTGGTTTTTTTCGATTTCGGTAGTTTTTGTTTCCGAGTGCATTTCAGTTTTCATTGTTTCTGGTTTTTTCTGGTTTTTTTCGATTTCGGTAGTTTCTGTTTCTCATTGCATTTCAGTTTCTATGGTTTCTGGTTTTTTCTGGTTTTTTTCGATTTCAATAGTTTTTGTTTCGGCCTATCAACATGCGAGAATCAATTTTTCCCTTTTCTGAACATCAACTGCAATGGCCACGTATTTTCATTGACATGTATATGTAACCATTCAAAAGGGTCTCAACCTCTTTGATACATTGCAGAAAAGCTTTGAACACCGTTTCATGCAACTTTATTTTTCACTTCCAAATGATGTTAACTTTGGTACAGTAGAAATGCTGTGAAATGTGTTACTGCAGTTTCACAGCACCATAGACATATATTCAAAAACGTTTTCTTGCATCATCTGTCTGATGACAGTTTCTTCTTCAAAATGAAAGGCAGAGAGGCTCCTGAGGTTTACTTGTTACATGCAACCCAGCGAAAGAGAAAAATATATGTGCGTTCAGTTTCTTCGATTTCTGGTTTTTCACCCATCGGTTAAGATTTCAGTTTTCATGGTTTCTGGTTTTTTTCGATTTCGGTAGTTTTTGTTTCCGAGTGCATTTCAGTTTTCACTGTTTCTGGTTTTTTTTGGTTTTTTTTGATTTCGGTAGTTTCTGTTTCCCAGTGCATTTCAGTTTTTACGGTTTCTGGTTTTTTTCGATTTCAGTAGTTTTTGTTTCGGCCTACCAACATGCGAGAATCAGTTTTTACCTTTTCTGAACATCAACTGCAATGGCCACCTAATGTCATTGATATGTATATGTAACCATTCAAAAGGGTCTCAACCTCTTTGATACATTGCAGAAAAGCGTTAAACACCGTTTCATGCAACTTTATTTTTCATTTCCAAATGATGTCAAGTTTCGTACAGTAGAGATGCTGTGAAATGTGTTACTGCAGTTTCACAGCACCGTAGACATAACTTCAAAAATGTTTTCTTGCATCATCTATCTGATGACAGTTTCTTCTTCAAAATGAAAGGCAGAGAGGCTCCTGAGGTTTACTTGTTACATGCAACCCAGCGAAAGAGAAAAATATATGTGCGTTCAGTTTCTTCGATTTCTGGTTTTTCACCCATCGGTTAAGATTTCAGTTTTCATGGTTTCTGGTTTTTTTCGATTTCGGTAGTTTTTGTTTCCGAGTGCATTTCAGTTTTCATTGTTTCTGGTTTTTTCTGTTTTTTTTCGATTTCGGTAGTTTCTGTTTCGCAGTGCATTTCAGTTTTTATGGTTTCTGGTTTTTTTCGATTTCAGTAGTTTTTGTTTCGGCCTACCAACATGCGAGAATCAGTTTTTACCTTTTCTGAACATCAACTGCAATGGCCACCTAATGTCATTGATATGTATATGTAATCATTCAAAAGGGTCTCAACCTCTTTGATACATTGCAGAAAAGCGTTAAACACCGTTTCATGCAACTTTATTTTTCACTTCCAAATGATGTCAAGTTTCGTACAGTAGAGATGCTGTGAAATGTGTTACTGCAGTTTCACAGCACCATAGACATATTTCCAAAAATGTTTTCTTGCATCATCTATCTGATGACAGTTTCTTCTTCGAAATGAAAGGAACAGAGGCTCCTGAGGTTATCTGGTCGCATTCAACCTTGTGAAAGAGGAAAATATTTGTGCGTTCAGTTTCTTGGATTTCTCGTTTTTTCACCCATCGGTTAAGATTTCAGTTTTCATGGTTTCTGGTTTTTTTCGATTTCGGTAGTTTTTGTTTCCGAGTGCATTTCAGTTTTCATTGTTTCTGGTTTTTTTGTGGTTTTTTTTGGATTTCGGTAGTTTCTGTTTCCCAGTGCATTTCAGTTTTTACGGTTTCTGGTTTTTTTCGATTTCAGTAGTTTTTGTTTCGGCCTACCAACATGCGAGAATCAGTTTTTACCTTTTCTGAACATCAACTGCAATGGCCACCTAATGTCATTGATATGTATATGCAACCATTCAAAAGGGTCTCAACCTCTTTGATACTTTGCAGAAAAGCGTTGAACACTATTCATGCAAGTTTATTTTTCACTTCCAAATGATGTCAAGTTTCGTACAGTAGAGATGCTGTGAAATGTGTTACTGCAGTTTCACAGCACCGTAGACATAACTTCAAAAATGTTTTCTTGCATCATCTATCTGATGACAGTTTCTTCTTCAAAATGAAAGGCAGAGAGGCTCCTGAGGTTTACTTGTTACATGCAACCCAGCGAAAGAGAAAAATATATGTGCGTTCAGTTTCTTCGATTTCTGGTTTTTCACCCATCGGTTAAGATTTCAGTTTTCATGGTTTCTGGTTTTTGTCGATTTCGGTAGTTTTTGTTTCCGAGTGCATTTCAGTTTTCATTGTTTCTGGTTTTTTCTGTTTTTTTTCGATTTCGGTAGGTTTCTGTTTCCCAGTGCATTTCAGTTTCTATGGTTTCTGGTTTTTTTCGATTTCAGTAGTTTTTGTTTCGGCCCACCAACATGCGAGAATCAGTTTTTACCTTTTCTGAACATCAACTGCAATGGCCACCTAATGTCATTGATATGTATATGTAACCATTCAAAAGGGTCTCAACCTCTTTGATACATTGCAGAAAAGCGTTGAACACCGTTTCCTGCAACTTTATTTGTCACTTCCAAATGATGTCAAGTTTCGTACAGTAGAGATGCTGTGAAATGTGTTACTGCAGTTTCACAGCACCATAGACATATTTCCAAAAATGTTTTTTTGCATCATCTATCTGATGACAGTTTCTTCTTCGAAATGAAAGGAACGGAGGCTCCTGAGGTTATCTGGGTCGCATTCAACCTTGTGGAAAGAGAAAAATATTTGTGCGTTCAGTTTCTTGGATTTCTGGTTTTTCACCCTTCCGTCAAGATTTCAGTTTTCATGATTTCTGTTTTTTTTTCGATTTCTGCAGTTTTTGTTTCCAACTACACTCGGACCCCAGTCAGTTTTTGTGGGTTCTGGTGTGTTTTTCGATTTCTGCAGTGTTCGTTTCCGACTATACTCGGATCCAAGCCAGTGTCTATGGGTTTCTGGTTTTTTTCGAATTCTGCAGTTTTTGTTTCGGCGTATCTGCCTGCAGGGTTCGGTTTTTACGGTTTCTGGACATCAACTGCAATGGGACATGTTCTGTCATTGGAAGGTATATGCAACCATTCAAACTGGTCTTAACCGCTATGCTACCTTCCAATAAAGCGTTAAACATCATTTCATGCAACTTTATTTTTCAATATCAATTCATGTCAACTGTCGTACAGTCGAGATGCTGTAAAATGTAGTTCTGCAGTTTCACAGCACCATAGAGTTATCCCCAAATAGTATTTTGTTTTGCAGCATCCTTCCGATGACAGTTTCTTCTTGGAAATAGATTGTATAGAGCTTTGTGAGGTTTACTGGTTGCATTCAACCTTGTGAAAGAAGAAAGAATGTGTGTTTTCAGTTTCTTCGATTTCTGGTTTTCTACCCTTCGCTTATGATTTCAGTTTTTCAAGGTTTCTGGTTCTCTTTTCTATTTCTGTAGTTTCTCTTCTTTTCTCTGTAATATACGAATTGAGGGTTTCCCAGGCCGACATCGGGATTCAGTTTTCATGGTTTCTGATTTTTTCCGGTTATTTTTGATTTTGTGAAGTTCTGGTCATGGCGGTACGCATGCAAAACTCAGTTTCACCCATTTCTGAACATCAACCGGAAGGTTCATCCAACTCCCTTCAAACGATGTCAGACGCCTTTGTTTTGATTTCACCGTGTGTAACACGATCAAACTTGATCGTAAAAAGAGTTTTAGAGAGAGATAATTGCCTCTCGCTCATCAAATTAAAGTTACTGTTCATCAAGTTTTGTGAAATACATTTCTCGCCTTCCTCGCATCTGCTGGGCGCTCATCAAAGAGAGTCGCCCCACTAAGCTTGAGATTCAGATTTTTTGTGTGCATCTGGTGAGAATTAGGGCGTAACTTGCGCTGGTCTTGCGGCAGTTAAGGGCCAGTAAACCAGAAAAACAATTATTTCCAATTTTTGTGATTTCTGTTGTTTTCGGATTCTGGTGAAGTTCAGGTTTTGTAGTTTTTGAACTTCTGCGAGAGCGAGCCTTCAGCTCGAGACTTTCTTATTCATTGCGGTCTAAGTACGTTTTTTTAATCACTGTGGGCATCTGCATCACTGCCAAAAAAAATTTTCCGACCGGTATTACGAATTGAAATATCCGTTTTCAGTTTTGGTGGTTTCTGAAATTTTGCGAGAGGATGCCGCTAACTCCAGATTTTGTTGTTCATTGTTCTCTGGCTACGTTTGACAATCACTACCGATATCGGTAACAGTGATAAAAAAATTTTTCAACCAGTATTAGGAGCTGGAATATCCGTTTTCAGTTTTTGTGATTTCTGAACTTTCGCGATAGGACGCCACTAGCTCCAGATTTTGTTCCCCATTTCTCTCTAGATACGTTTGACCATCAGTAGAGGTATCAAGAACAGTGATAAAAATTATTTCCAACCAGTATTAGGAGCTGGAACATCCGTTTTCAGTTTTTGCCTTTTCTGGTTTTGCGGGAAATGTGACATGATCTCAATGGGGAAAACTATTGTTGTTGCAGAGAGAACTCGTAAAAGTGTCAGGGAGTGTTTAGCATGCAAAGTGGATTTGAGGAAAATTACCGGCGTCAAGTTCTGAGGCGTTTCAATTCGCATCTACTTTGTTCAGTTTTGACAGTTTCTGAAATCGGCGATTTTACTACGTAAACACTAAAGAATTGATTGATGTGAAAAAATTTGAAGTCAAAATTAACAAGTCCCAAATTGCAAAAAGTCGATTTCAGGGTATGTATTACAAAAAAATTTTGGCGACAAGGGGCTGATCATCTTATATGAGGGGAAGGTGGTGGTCGGATGTGAGAAACCAAAATCTGGTTTTCTCGATTTCGACCGATCCTGAACCTCGCATGTGTGCTATGCCGTGAGGCTGGTTCACGTGTGTTGGGAATCGAGAGGGTGAAGCTTGGATGTTGACTTGGCCTCAATTGCCTTGCACAGTGCCGGCGGATCCAGACGGTGAAACAGACGTCACCTTTCGAAAAATCTCTTTCTCACCGAAGCCTGACAAGGAACGCGAAGTTTTCGGATTTCCTTCTGTAAGGGTCATTCAACGAGAAGGGGAGAAAACTATGTGAGGAGCCCTTTACGGGCGGATGTGGTGGAACGCCTAGTTTCCATAAAATAAACACGTCCTTGTGGGAGAAATATATGTGGGGTTATTTTGAAGGTCACCAAATCTCTTCGTGATGCTGGCCTTCTTCTAGCCAAACATATGAGTTGGAGGCAGTGTACTGCGAACTGTTTCCGCAAACTCGAAAAGAGCTGCAGTAACCGTGGGGGATGCGTTTGTGGGTTTTTTTTTTCGTTTCTCGTTGTTGTGCAATGCTTCATTGCGTTGCGCAGTTGCAGAAAAAAAAAAATCCCACACGCATAACGTAGGGTGCCATGTACTAAATTGGGTGTAGGAAGTCAACGAGGCCGAATTCTTGTTGTTGCTGAGAAAAGAGGATTCAAGTTATTGAAGAATCGATTTTCACCGGCGATTGAGTTCACCTCTGACGATTTCTGGTGGAGGTCACCTGTCCATTGGTTCTTGTAGTTTTCTCTACAGGCCTTCGGTTTTGTGATTTTCCGGTACCTAAAATTTATGTTCTGGTATGCGAGAGCACTTTGCCCTAGGGAGAAAACAAAAGTTGGCTAGTTGAGTGAACGGAAGGCCCTCTCGCCGCTTTCACAGGTGGCTTGAGACCTTTCATGTGGGGGTCTGAGACTTGGCATTAAAAACGTCCAGTCTCAGGCATGTTGGAGAAGTAACTTTCTTGCGTTTGAAAGATATTGACAAGTATCGTAAA
>JARGSG010000273.1:27500-34756 GCA_030374805.1 Gracilaria gracilis | reverse complement strand
CAACTGCAATGGACATGTTCTTGTCATTGGAAGGGTATATGTGCAAACCATCAAAGCTGGTCTTTTAACCGCTATGCTACCTTCCAATAAAGCGTTAAACATCATTTCATGCAACTTTATTTTCAATATCAATTCATGTCAACTGTCGTACAGTCGAGATGCTGTAAAATGTATTTCTGCAGTTTCACAGCACCATAGAGTTATCCCCAAATAGTATTTTTGTTTGCAGCATCCTTCCGATGACATTTCTTCTTGGAAATAGATTGTATAGAGCTTTGTGAGGTTTACTGGTTGCATTCAACCTTGTGAAAGAAGAAAGAATGTGTGTTTTCAGTTTCTTCGATTTCTGGTTTTCTACCCTTCGCTTATGATTTCAGTTTTCAAGGTTTCTGGTTCTCTTTTCTATTTCTGTAGTTTCTCTTCTTTTCTCTGTAATATACGAATTGAGGGTTTCCCAGCCGACATCGGGATTCAGTTTTCATGGTTTCTGATTTTTTCCGGTTATTTTTGATTTTGTGAATTTCTGGTCATGGCGGTACGCATGCAAAACTCAGTTTCACCCATTTCTGAACATCAACCGGAAGGTTCATCCAACTCCCTTCAAACGATGTCAGACGCCTTTGTTTTGATTTCACCGTGTGTAACACGATCAAACTTGATCGTAAAAAGAGTTTTAGAGAGAGATAATTGCCTCTCGCTCATCAAATTAAAGTTACTGTTCATCAAGTTTTGTGAAATACATTTCTCGCCTTCCTCGCATCTGCTGGGCGCTCATCAAAGAGAGTCGCCCCAAAATCTTGAGATTCATATTTTTTTGTGCATCTGGTGAGAATTAGGGCGTAACTTGCGCTGGTCTTGCGGCAGTTAAGGGCCAGTAAACCAGAAAAACAATTATTTCCAATTTTTGTGATTTCTGTTGTTTTCGGATTCTGGTGAAGTTCAGGTTTTGTAGTTTTTGAACTTCTGCGAGAGCGAGCCTTCAGCTCGAGACTTTCTTATTCATTGCGGTCTAAGTACGTTTTTTTAATCACTGTGGGCATCTGCATCACTGCCAAAAAAATTTTCCGACCGGTATTACGAATTGAAATATCCGTTTTCAGTTTTGGTGGTTTCTGAAATTTTGCGAGAGGATGCCGCTAACTCCAGATTTTGTTGTTCATTGTTCTCTGGCTACGTTTGACAATCACTACCGATATCGGTAACAGTGATAAAAAAATTTTTCAACCAGTATTAGGAGCTGGAATATCCGTTTTCAGTTTTTGTGATTTCTGAACTTTCGCGATAGGACGCCACTAGCTCCAGATTTTGTTCCCCATTTCTCTCTAGATACGTTTGACCATCAGTAGAGGTATCAAGAACAGTGATAAAAATTATTTCCAACCAGTATTAGGAGCTGGAACATCCGTTTTCAGTTTTTGCCTTTTCTGGTTTTGCGGGAAATGTGACATGATCTCAATGGGGAAAACTATTGTTGTTGCAGAGAGAACTCGTAAAAGTGTCAGGGAGTGTTTAGCATGCAAAGTGGATTTGAGGAAAATTACCGGCGTCAAGTTCTGAGGCGTTTCAATTCGCATCTACTTTGTTCAGTTTTGACAGTTTCTGAAATCGGCGATTTTACTACGTAAACACTAAAGAATTGATTGATGTGAAAAAATTTGAAGTCAAAATTAACAAGTCCCAAATTGCAAAAAGTCGATTTCAGGGTATGTATTACAAAAAAATTTTGGCGACAAGGGGCTGATCATCTTATATGAGGGGAAGGTGGTGGTCGGATGTGAGAAACCAAAATCTGGTTTTCTCGATTTCGACCGATCCTGAACCTCGCATGTGTGCTATGCCGTGAGGCTGGTTCACGTGTGTTGGGAATCGAGAGGGTGAAGCTTGGATGTTGACTTGGCCTCAATTGCCTTGCACAGTGCCGGCGGATCCAGACGGTGAAACAGACGTCACCTTTCGAAAAATCTCTTTCTCACCGAAGCCTGACAAGGAACGCGAAGTTTTCGGATTTCCTTCTGTAAGGGTCATTCAACGAGAAGGGGAGAAAACTATGTGAGGAGCCCTTTACGGGCGGATGTGGTGGAACGCCTAGTTTCCATAAAATAAACACGTCCTTGTGGGAGAAATATATGTGGGGTTATTTTGAAGGTCACCAAATCTCTTCGTGATGCTGGCCTTCTTCTAGCCAAACATATGAGTTGGAGGCAGTGTACTGCGAACTGTTTCCGCAAACTCGAAAAGAGCTGCAGTAACCGTGGGGGATGCGTTTGTGGGTTTTTTTTTTCGTTTCTCGTTGTTGTGCAATGCTTCATTGCGTTGCGCAGTTGCAGAAAAAAAAAAATCCCACACGCATAACGTAGGGTGCCATGTACTAAATTGGGTGTAGGAAGTCAACGAGGCCGAATTCTTGTTGTTGCTGAGAAAAGAGGATTCAAGTTATTGAAGAATCGATTTTCACCGGCGATTGAGTTCACCTCTGACGATTTCTGGTGGAGGTCACCTGTCCATTGGTTCTTGTAGTTTTCTCTACAGGCCTTCGGTTTTGTGATTTTCCGGTACCTAAAATTTATGTTCTGGTATGCGAGAGCACTTTGCCCTAGGGAGAAAACAAAAGTTGGCTAGTTGAGTGAACGGAAGGCCCTCTCGCCGCTTTCACAGGTGGCTTGAGACCTTTCATGTGGGGGTCTGAGACTTGGCATTAAAAACGTCCAGTCTCAGGCATGTTGGAGAAGTAACTTTCTTGCGTTTGAAAGATATTGACAAGTATCGTAAAATTAAAAACGCGATCCTACACGGAAATTCATACGTTCCTGGAACTCCCCCTAGAGGAAACTAGTTCAGTTTCTGTACTATGTGAACTTTAGGGGTTGTAGAACCTTGGACAGTGTTTTTTCGCGGGCTGGTGAAACGTTGGCTTTTGCGGAAAATCATTATTTTGCAAAACTGCAAGACGCATGATGCAGGAAAAGTCGATTTCGGTCGAAATCAGAAATTTCTGATTTTCTGTTGAATAGAGGGGCTGGGCATCTTATCTTGCTCAATATTCTTTTTTGGCGGGCGAGCTATTTGAACTAGAGTTGTGTTCAGATTGAAAAGCGTGAGTGTTTGTTGCGTCACATCTTGGGTCAACGTCTCTGTGTGTAAAAGGTACCTTGGCAGTATGTTGGTAATTCAAGTACTGGCAGTTGTTTGCGAAGCAGGAAAATAAACTTGTGAGCTGAAATGTTCGTCTGATAGGTTTTTGCCTTAAACGATTTCTGATTTCCAAATGTTCACTACGCAGGCATGCGGACCAGGAAGTACAATATCTGTTTTGCAGGGAGTATTTCTATATGGTCTTCTGTTCTGGACCTAGTTGTTGGGACCGCTTTGGAATAGGGGAGAGTTTTTTGTGATTTCCATCGGAATTGAATTGTTGAAGTGACCATGTTTCTCCTGTGTAGCAAGCGTAAAGCATTTTTTCCCATAACTCCGTGCTCACACAGTAAGACCTCTTGGACAAGGTGAGATAGCAGCAGATATTTTTCGTTTCTTCTTTCTGATCCTTCTTTTGGCGATAAGAAACTCGATTTTCGTCCACTAAGAAGTTGGGTTGTAGATAAGTTGTTAGTCAGCTCGGGGGATTCGTGGTGGTTTGTGGTTTATCAGCAGAAACAGGAGTTTTTGATTTTGGCAGAAACTGATATTTTTCCTGAATGATGTGTGGTTACCTGGTTGATCCTGCCAGTGGTATATGCTTGTTTAAAGGACTAAGCCATGCAAGTGCAAGTATGAGTGAATTGTACAACGAAACTGCGAATGGCTCGGTAAAACAGCTATAATTTCTTCGGTGCTAAATACTACTCGGATACCCGTAGTAATTCTAGAGCTAATACGTGCCTCCAAAACGACGCAAGTCGTGGTACAAATTAGAGATACAAGCCAACTTGTTGGTGATTCTAGATTTTTTTTCTGATCGCAATTATTGCGACGCACCGTTCAAATTTCTGACCTATCAACTTTGGATGGTAAGGTATTGGCTTACCATGGTTGTGACGGGTAACGGACCGTGGGTGCGGGATTCCGGAGAGGGAGCCTGAGAGACGGCTACCACATCCAAGGAAGGCAGCAGGCGCGCAACTTACCCAATCCGGACACCGGGAGGTAGTGACAAGAAATATCAATAGAGGGCCCGATGGGTTTTCTAATTGGAATGAGAACAAGGTAAACAGCTTATCGAGGAGCCAGCAGAGGGCAAGTCTGGTGCCAGCAGCCGCGGTAATTCCAGCTCTGTAAGCGTATACCAAAGTTGTTGCAGTTAAAACGCTCGTAGTCGGATTTTGGTGTCTGACTTGGGTCGTCCTCGCGGACGCTCTCAGGTTGGGCGCCTTTGTGGATGGGAGCTAGGTGGTGCTTAATTGGATCGCCTAGCTGCCGCCACCGTTTACTGTGAAAAAATTAGAGTGTTCAAAGCAGGCGATTGCCCTGAATACATTAGCATGGAATAATAGAATAGGACCCGGTCCTATTTTGTTGGTTTGTTTGAATCGGGTAATGATTAAGAGGGACGGTTGGGGGCATTCGTATTCCGACGTCAGAGGTGAAATTCTTGGATTGTCGGAAGACGAACAGCTGCGAAAGCGTCTGCCAAGGACGTTTTCATTGATCAAGAACGAAAGTAAGGGGATCGAAGACGATCAGATACCGTCGTAGTCTTTACTATAAACGATGAGGACTGGAGATCGGATAAGACTGATATATGGCTTATCCGGCATCCTTCGAGAAATCAAAGTGTTTGCTTTCTGGGGGGAGTATGGTCGCAAGGCTGAAACTTAAAGGAATTGACGGAAGGGCATCACCGGGTGTGGAGCCTGCGGCTTAATTTGACTCAACACGGGAAAACTTACCAGGTCAGGACATAGTAAGGATTGACAGATTGAGAGCTCTTTCTTGATTCTATGGTTGGTGGTGCATGGCCGTTCTTAGTTGGTGGAGTGATCTGTCTGGTTAATTCCGTTAACGAGCGAGACCTGGGCGTGCTAGCTAGGCGCCGTTACTATTTTTGGTAGCGAGGCTTGCCTTCCTAGACGGACTGTGGGCGTCTAGCCCACGGAAGCTCCAGGCAATAACAGGTCTGAGATGCCCTTAGATGTCCTGGGCCGCACGCGTGCTACACTGAACGGGTCAACGAGTTAGGATATGCGAAAGCATTTCCCAATCTCTAAATCCGTTCGTGATGGGGATCGACGGTTGCAATTTTCCGTCGTCAACGAGGAATACCTTGTAAGCGCGGGTCATCATCCCGCGCTGAATACGTCCCTGCCCTTTGTACACACCGCCCGTCGCTCCTACCGATTGAGTGGTCCGGTGAGGCCTTGGGAGAGCTAGATGAACTGATTATTCAGATCTTTTGGCTTGAACTTGGTCAAACCTTATCACTTAGAGGAAGGAGAAGTCGTAACAAGGTTTCCGTAGGTGAACCTGCGGAAGGATCATTCTTAGGACAGCCGGAAGATGTGTGTAATACATTAGTGTGAAGCACATCCAGGGCTTTAAAATTATCACGCGCATACCTTATACAATTTTTTTTTTTTACTTAACCATTAGAACCTACAAAACCAAAAAAAGCTGACCATGTGTGAGATATAAAATTACAACTCGTAACGGTGGATGTCTCGGCTCCTACATCGATGAAGAACGTAGCAAACTGCGAAACGTAATGCGAATTGCAGAACTCGTGAATCATCAAATTTTTGAACGCAAGTGGCGCTCGCGGGTAACCCTGCGAGCATGTCTGTTTGAGTGTCCGTACAAATTGGACTTTGGCATTCTGCGACTAGAGCAGGAGAGCAAAAGAAAATGGGGAGTGAAAATTGAATGGGGCTTGATTCTCTTCTTTGAAGATCGAGTCGCCCCAGTCTGTTTTTCGTTTTTCTATTTTTCTTTTTCTCGTGTTCCTCTTTGGTTTGCAACATGAGTGCTGCTGATGGGTGCGTCCTTGTCCAAACATGTTTTGGTTGAGAATCAAAATTGAAGGAAAGCAAACGCGTTGTAGATATTGTTTTGAGGGCTTGAACATTTTATTGATCGCCCCCTTTTCAGTTTCTTCCGTTTTTGATTTTTTTCGATTTCTCGCGAAACTGGATGTGGTCACCTGAAGTTGTTGTAGGCGATTTCAAAAACGATTGAAATCACTCCTCAGGGTGCTCTTTCTTTACCAAGCCAGTTTTTTTTTTCTTCTCCAAAGACCGGAAACGGTCTGGGAAAGTAGCTGTGCATTGTGGTGAGGCTGTTGAAAATGATGAAAACCGAATTCGGTTTCTCATGCCCTGCTGCGAATTGGTGTTTTTCGAAACGCAAACAGTTCTGCAGTGGTTGTTGCCTGAGAAGCCATTCCATGTGTTCGTGTATTTTTGATTTTTCCGGTTTCATTGGTCACGATGTTTGAGCTGAGATTTTGAGAAAGAAGGTGGATTCCATCTTGGTTGAGAAATTGAGCTGTACTGCTAGTTGTGAGTGTGTTTTTTTAGTTTTTGTGGATTGTCTAGAAAAGCAGAAAACTGAACCTCTGCAACTACAAAATATTTTTTGGATCTCAAATCAGACAAGATGACCCGCTGAATTTAAGCATATAATTAAGCGGAGGAAAAGAAACTAACCAGGATTCCCCTAGTAGCGGCGAGCGAAGCGGGAAAAGCCCAATATGAAAAGCCAGCTTGCTGGCGTTGTAGTTGAGCGGCCTGCAGGTGTCAGTCTGGGAAAGTGGCATGGAAGTGTCCACCGAGGAGGGTGAAAGTCCCGTCCATCCCATTCAGGGCACTTGGTACTAGGCCGTTTCAGTCGAGTCGGGTAGTTTGGGAATGCTGCTCTAATCGGTGGTAAATCTCATCGAAGGCTAAATACTGGTAGGAGACCGATAGCGAACAAGTACCGTGAGGGAAAGATGAAAAGCACTTTGAAAAGAGGGTGATAAGAACCTGAAACCGTTACGAGGGAAGCGGATTGCATCGAGTTGATGGGTGTCTGTGTTTTCAGCCAGAAATATAATTTTTGTGGTGTATTGATGCAGATACTTACCCGTCGTGAGTTTTTTGGTAGTCGATTTTGGGCTGCTAAAGACTGTGGGATCCCCTTTATTGGGTGAGGACGATGGGGCAGCGGTGCGATACGACCCGTCTTGAAACACGGACCAAGGAGTCTAGCGCTGCTGCGAGTCGACGGGACTTGAATCCTAGAGGCGCAGTGAAAGCGAGTTTTTACAAAATTCTGCAATTTGAGGG
>JARGSG010000273.1:10000-22500 GCA_030374805.1 Gracilaria gracilis | reverse complement strand
GATTTTTAGCTTTTTGAAAATCGGTTTTGACCGCAACTGGAGATGAACGGTTTTCGGTTTTCCGAAAATCGATTCTGACCAAAATCGAAAACTAAGTTTTTTGTAGAGTAGTGTAGTATATAGTATAGTACATCGTTTACACGTAAATTATTATCATTGAACTCCCCTAAACTCCTAGACCCCGCAAGCTTCTGAATCCTGTGCATGTTGGTTTTCAGTCCTTCGAAAAATCGATTTTCGGTTTTGCTGAAAATCTCTTTTGACGAAAACTGAAAACTGCACATGACCCTTACAACCTCTTCCCCGAAAGCCATCGAGTCCTGTGCATGCATGCATGCCGGTTTCCAGATTCTTGAGAATCGAGTTTTGCTTTTCACCGAAACTGAATACTGCACATGACGGTGTTCAGATTTTCAAAAATCGATTATGATAGAAATTGAAAATTAAGCAAAGGGTATATTCGTAGCATGGAGGCGTTCCCTTAGATTCTGCGAGACCGTTTCACCTTGTCGTGCCGGTTTTTTGTTTTTTTGAAAATCGGTTTTGACCGAAACCGAGCATGACCGGTTTTCAGATTTTCTAAAAATCAATTTTGACTGAAACTGCATTTCAGTTTTTACGGTTTCTGGTTTTTTTCGATTTCAGTAGTTTTTGTTTCCGTGTGCATTTCAGTTTCTATGGTTTCTGGTTTTTTTCGACTTCGGCAGTTTTTGTTTCCCAGTGCATTTCAGTTTTTATGGTTTCTGGTTTTTTTCGATTTCAGTAGTTTTTGTTTCGGCCTACCAACATGCGAGAATCAGTTTTTACCTTTTCTGAACATCAATTGCAATGGCCACCTAATGTCATTGATATGTATATGTAACCATTCAAAAGGGTCTCAACCTCTTTGGTACATTGCAGAAAAGCGTTGAACACCGTTTCATGCAACTTTATTTTTCACTTCCAAATGATGTCAAGTTTCGTACAGTAGAGATGCTGTGAAATGTGTTACTGCAGTTTCACAGCACCGTAGACATATCTTCAAAAATGTTTTCTTGCATCATCTATCTGATGACAGTTTCTTCTTCAAAATGAAAGGCAGAGAGGCTCCTGAGGTTTACTTGTTACATGCAACCCAGCGAAAGAGAAAAATATTTGTGCGTTCAGTTTCTTCGATTTCTGGTTTTTCACCCATCGGTTAAGATTTCAGTTTTCATGGTTTCTGGTTTTTTTCGATTTCGGTAGTTTTTGTTTCTTAGTGCATTTCAGTTTCTATGGTTTCTGGTTTTTTTCGATTTCGGTAGTTTTTGTTTCCGAGTGCATTTCAGTTTTCATTGTTTCTGGTTTTTTCTGGTTTTTTTCGATTTCGGTAGTTTCTGTTTCTCATTGCATTTCAGTTTCTATGGTTTCTGGTTTTTTCTGGTTTTTTTCGATTTCAATAGTTTTTGTTTCGGCCTATCAACATGCGAGAATCAATTTTTCCCTTTTCTGAACATCAACTGCAATGGCCACGTATTTTCATTGACATGTATATGTAACCATTCAAAAGGGTCTCAACCTCTTTGATACATTGCAGAAAAGCTTTGAACACCGTTTCATGCAACTTTATTTTTCACTTCCAAATGATGTTAACTTTGGTACAGTAGAAATGCTGTGAAATGTGTTACTGCAGTTTCACAGCACCATAGACATATATTCAAAAACGTTTTCTTGCATCATCTGTCTGATGACAGTTTCTTCTTCAAAATGAAAGGCAGAGAGGCTCCTGAGGTTTACTTGTTACATGCAACCCAGCGAAAGAGAAAAATATATGTGCGTTCAGTTTCTTCGATTTCTGGTTTTTCACCCATCGGTTAAGATTTCAGTTTTCATGGTTTCTGGTTTTTTTCGATTTCGGTAGTTTTTGTTTCCGAGTGCATTTCAGTTTTCACTGTTTCTGGTTTTTTTTGGTTTTTTTTGATTTCGGTAGTTTCTGTTTCCCAGTGCATTTCAGTTTTTACGGTTTCTGGTTTTTTTCGATTTCAGTAGTTTTTGTTTCGGCCTACCAACATGCGAGAATCAGTTTTTACCTTTTCTGAACATCAACTGCAATGGCCACCTAATGTCATTGATATGTATATGTAACCATTCAAAAGGGTCTCAACCTCTTTGATACATTGCAGAAAAGCGTTAAACACCGTTTCATGCAACTTTATTTTTCATTTCCAAATGATGTCAAGTTTCGTACAGTAGAGATGCTGTGAAATGTGTTACTGCAGTTTCACAGCACCGTAGACATAACTTCAAAAATGTTTTCTTGCATCATCTATCTGATGACAGTTTCTTCTTCAAAATGAAAGGCAGAGAGGCTCCTGAGGTTTACTTGTTACATGCAACCCAGCGAAAGAGAAAAATATATGTGCGTTCAGTTTCTTCGATTTCTGGTTTTTCACCCATCGGTTAAGATTTCAGTTTTCATGGTTTCTGGTTTTTTTCGATTTCGGTAGTTTTTGTTTCCGAGTGCATTTCAGTTTTCATTGTTTCTGGTTTTTTCTGTTTTTTTTCGATTTCGGTAGTTTCTGTTTCGCAGTGCATTTCAGTTTTTATGGTTTCTGGTTTTTTTCGATTTCAGTAGTTTTTGTTTCGGCCTACCAACATGCGAGAATCAGTTTTTACCTTTTCTGAACATCAACTGCAATGGCCACCTAATGTCATTGATATGTATATGTAATCATTCAAAAGGGTCTCAACCTCTTTGATACATTGCAGAAAAGCGTTAAACACCGTTTCATGCAACTTTATTTTTCACTTCCAAATGATGTCAAGTTTCGTACAGTAGAGATGCTGTGAAATGTGTTACTGCAGTTTCACAGCACCATAGACATATTTCCAAAAATGTTTTCTTGCATCATCTATCTGATGACAGTTTCTTCTTCGAAATGAAAGGAACAGAGGCTCCTGAGGTTATCTGGTCGCATTCAACCTTGTGAAAGAGGAAAATATTTGTGCGTTCAGTTTCTTGGATTTCTCGTTTTTCACCCATCGGTTAAGATTTCAGTTTTCATGGTTTCTGGTTTTTTTCGATTTCGGTAGTTTTTGTTTCCGAGTGCATTTCAGTTTTCATTGTTTCTGGTTTTTTTTGGTTTTTTTTGATTTCGGTAGTTTCTGTTTCCCAGTGCATTTCAGTTTTTACGGTTTCTGGTTTTTTTCGATTTCAGTAGTTTTTGTTTCGGCCTACCAACATGCGAGAATCAGTTTTTACCTTTTCTGAACATCAACTGCAATGGCCACCTAATGTCATTGATATGTATATGCAACCATTCAAAAGGGTCTCAACCTCTTTGATACTTTGCAGAAAAGCGTTGAACACTAATTCATGCAAGTTTATTTTTCACTTCCAAATGATGTCAAGTTTCGTACAGTAGAGATGCTGTGAAATGTGTTACTGCAGTTTCACAGCACCGTAGACATAACTTCAAAAATGTTTTCTTGCATCATCTATCTGATGACAGTTTCTTCTTCAAAATGAAAGGCAGAGAGGCTCCTGAGGTTTACTTGTTACATGCAACCCAGCGAAAGAGAAAAATATATGTGCGTTCAGTTTCTTCGATTTCTGGTTTTTCACCCATCGGTTAAGATTTCAGTTTTCATGGTTTCTGGTTTTTTTCGATTTCGGTAGTTTTTGTTTCCGAGTGCATTTCAGTTTTCATTGTTTCTGGTTTTTTCTGTTTTTTTTCGATTTCGGTAGTTTCTGTTTCCCAGTGCATTTCAGTTTCTATGGTTTCTGGTTTTTTTCGATTTCAGTAGTTTTTGTTTCGGCCCACCAACATGCGAGAATCAGTTTTTACCTTTTCTGAACATCAACTGCAATGGCCACCTAATGTCATTGATATGTATATGTAACCATTCAAAAGGGTCTCAACCTCTTTGATACATTGCAGAAAAGCGTTGAACACCGTTTCCTGCAACTTTATTTTTCACTTCCAAATGATGTCAAGTTTCGTACAGTAGAGATGCTGTGAAATGTGTTACTGCAGTTTCACAGCACCATAGACATATTTCCAAAAATGTTTTTTTGCATCATCTATCTGATGACAGTTTCTTCTTCGAAATGAAAGGAACGGAGGCTCCTGAGGTTATCTGGTCGCATTCAACCTTGTGAAAGAGAAAAATATTTGTGCGTTCAGTTTCTTGGATTTCTGGTTTTTCACCCTTCCGTCAAGATTTCAGTTTTCATGATTTCTGTTTTTTTTTCGATTTCTGCAGTTTTTGTTTCCAACTACACTCGGACCCCAGTCAGTTTTTGTGGGTTCTGGTGTTTTTCGATTTCTGCAGTTTTCGTTTCCGACTATACTCGGATCCAAGCCAGTTTCTATGGTTTCTGGTTTTTTTCGAATTCTGCAGTTTTTGTTTCGGCGTATCTGCCTGCAGGGTTCGGTTTTTACGGTTTCTGGACATCAACTGCAATGGACATGTTCTGTCATTGGAAGGTATATGCAACCATTCAAACTGGTCTTAACCGCTATGCTACCTTCCAATAAAGCGTTAAACATCATTTCATGCAACTTTATTTTTCAATATCAATTCATGTCAACTGTCGTACAGTCGAGATGCTGTAAAATGTATTTCTGCAGTTTCACAGCACCATAGAGTTATCCCCAAATAGTATTTTGTTTGCAGCATCCTTCCGATGACAGTTTCTTCTTGGAAATAGATTGTATAGAGCTTTGTGAGGTTTACTGGTTGCATTCAACCTTGTGAAAGAAGAAAGAATGTGTGTTTTCAGTTTCTTCGATTTCTGGTTTTCTACCCTTCGCTTATGATTTCAGTTTTCAAGGTTTCTGGTTCTCTTTTCTATTTCTGTAGTTTCTCTTCTTTTCTCTGTAATATACGAATTGAGGGTTTCCCAGCCGACATCGGGATTCAGTTTTCATGGTTTCTGATTTTTTCCGGTTATTTTTGATTTTGTGAATTTCTGGTCATGGCGGTACGCATGCAAAACTCAGTTTCACCCATTTCTGAACATCAACCGGAAGGTTCATCCAACTCCCTTCAAACGATGTCAGACGCCTTTGTTTTGATTTCACCGTGTGTAACACGATCAAACTTGATCGTAAAAAGAGTTTTAGAGAGAGATAATTGCCTCTCGCTCATCAAATTAAAGTTACTGTTCATCAAGTTTTGTGAAATACATTTCTCGCCTTCCTCGCATCTGCTGGGCGCTCATCAAAGAGAGTCGCCCCAAAATCTTGAGATTCATATTTTTTTGTGCATCTGGTGAGAATTAGGGCGTAACTTGCGCTGGTCTTGCGGCAGTTAAGGGCCAGTAAACCAGAAAAACAATTATTTCCAATTTTTGTGATTTCTGTTGTTTTCGGATTCTGGTGAAGTTCAGGTTTTGTAGTTTTTGAACTTCTGCGAGAGCGAGCCTTCAGCTCGAGACTTTCTTATTCATTGCGGTCTAAGTACGTTTTTTTAATCACTGTGGGCATCTGCATCACTGCCAAAAAAATTTTCCGACCGGTATTACGAATTGAAATATCCGTTTTCAGTTTTGGTGGTTTCTGAAATTTTGCGAGAGGATGCCGCTAACTCCAGATTTTGTTGTTCATTGTTCTCTGGCTACGTTTGACAATCACTACCGATATCGGTAACAGTGATAAAAAAATTTTTCAACCAGTATTAGGAGCTGGAATATCCGTTTTCAGTTTTTGTGATTTCTGAACTTTCGCGATAGGACGCCACTAGCTCCAGATTTTGTTCCCCATTTCTCTCTAGATACGTTTGACCATCAGTAGAGGTATCAAGAACAGTGATAAAAATTATTTCCAACCAGTATTAGGAGCTGGAACATCCGTTTTCAGTTTTTGCCTTTTCTGGTTTTGCGGGAAATGTGACATGATCTCAATGGGGAAAACTATTGTTGTTGCAGAGAGAACTCGTAAAAGTGTCAGGGAGTGTTTAGCATGCAAAGTGGATTTGAGGAAAATTACCGGCGTCAAGTTCTGAGGCGTTTCAATTCGCATCTACTTTGTTCAGTTTTGACAGTTTCTGAAATCGGCGATTTTACTACGTAAACACTAAAGAATTGATTGATGTGAAAAAATTTGAAGTCAAAATTAACAAGTCCCAAATTGCAAAAAGTCGATTTCAGGGTATGTATTACAAAAAAATTTTGGCGACAAGGGGCTGATCATCTTATATGAGGGGAAGGTGGTGGTCGGATGTGAGAAACCAAAATCTGGTTTTCTCGATTTCGACCGATCCTGAACCTCGCATGTGTGCTATGCCGTGAGGCTGGTTCACGTGTGTTGGGAATCGAGAGGGTGAAGCTTGGATGTTGACTTGGCCTCAATTGCCTTGCACAGTGCCGGCGGATCCAGACGGTGAAACAGACGTCACCTTTCGAAAAATCTCTTTCTCACCGAAGCCTGACAAGGAACGCGAAGTTTTCGGATTTCCTTCTGTAAGGGTCATTCAACGAGAAGGGGAGAAAACTATGTGAGGAGCCCTTTACGGGCGGATGTGGTGGAACGCCTAGTTTCCATAAAATAAACACGTCCTTGTGGGAGAAATATATGTGGGGTTATTTTGAAGGTCACCAAATCTCTTCGTGATGCTGGCCTTCTTCTAGCCAAACATATGAGTTGGAGGCAGTGTACTGCGAACTGTTTCCGCAAACTCGAAAAGAGCTGCAGTAACCGTGGGGGATGCGTTTGTGGGTTTTTTTTTTCGTTTCTCGTTGTTGTGCAATGCTTCATTGCGTTGCGCAGTTGCAGAAAAAAAAAAATCCCACACGCATAACGTAGGGTGCCATGTACTAAATTGGGTGTAGGAAGTCAACGAGGCCGAATTCTTGTTGTTGCTGAGAAAAGAGGATTCAAGTTATTGAAGAATCGATTTTCACCGGCGATTGAGTTCACCTCTGACGATTTCTGGTGGAGGTCACCTGTCCATTGGTTCTTGTAGTTTTCTCTACAGGCCTTCGGTTTTGTGATTTTCCGGTACCTAAAATTTATGTTCTGGTATGCGAGAGCACTTTGCCCTAGGGAGAAAACAAAAGTTGGCTAGTTGAGTGAACGGAAGGCCCTCTCGCCGCTTTCACAGGTGGCTTGAGACCTTTCATGTGGGGGTCTGAGACTTGGCATTAAAAACGTCCAGTCTCAGGCATGTTGGAGAAGTAACTTTCTTGCGTTTGAAAGATATTGACAAGTATCGTAAAATTAAAAACGCGATCCTACACGGAAATTCATACGTTCCTGGAACTCCCCCTAGAGGAAACTAGTTCAGTTTCTGTACTATGTGAACTTTAGGGGTTGTAGAACCTTGGACAGTGTTTTTTCGCGGGCTGGTGAAACGTTGGCTTTTGCGGAAAATCATTATTTTGCAAAACTGCAAGACGCATGATGCAGGAAAAGTCGATTTCGGTCGAAATCAGAAATTTCTGATTTTCTGTTGAATAGAGGGGCTGGGCATCTTATCTTGCTCAATATTCTTTTTTGGCGGGCGAGCTATTTGAACTAGAGTTGTGTTCAGATTGAAAAGCGTGAGTGTTTGTTGCGTCACATCTTGGGTCAACGTCTCTGTGTGTAAAAGGTACCTTGGCAGTATGTTGGTAATTCAAGTACTGGCAGTTGTTTGCGAAGCAGGAAAATAAACTTGTGAGCTGAAATGTTCGTCTGATAGGTTTTTGCCTTAAACGATTTCTGATTTCCAAATGTTCACTACGCAGGCATGCGGACCAGGAAGTACAATATCTGTTTTGCAGGGAGTATTTCTATATGGTCTTCTGTTCTGGACCTAGTTGTTGGGACCGCTTTGGAATAGGGGAGAGTTTTTTGTGATTTCCATCGGAATTGAATTGTTGAAGTGACCATGTTTCTCCTGTGTAGCAAGCGTAAAGCATTTTTTCCCATAACTCCGTGCTCACACAGTAAGACCTCTTGGACAAGGTGAGATAGCAGCAGATATTTTTCGTTTCTTCTTTCTGATCCTTCTTTTGGCGATAAGAAACTCGATTTTCGTCCACTAAGAAGTTGGGTTGTAGATAAGTTGTTAGTCAGCTCGGGGGATTCGTGGTGGTTTGTGGTTTATCAGCAGAAACAGGAGTTTTTGATTTTGGCAGAAACTGATATTTTTCCTGAATGATGTGTGGTTACCTGGTTGATCCTGCCAGTGGTATATGCTTGTTTAAAGGACTAAGCCATGCAAGTGCAAGTATGAGTGAATTGTACAACGAAACTGCGAATGGCTCGGTAAAACAGCTATAATTTCTTCGGTGCTAAATACTACTCGGATACCCGTAGTAATTCTAGAGCTAATACGTGCCTCCAAAACGACGCAAGTCGTGGTACAAATTAGAGATACAAGCCAACTTGTTGGTGATTCTAGATTTTTTTTCTGATCGCAATTATTGCGACGCACCGTTCAAATTTCTGACCTATCAACTTTGGATGGTAAGGTATTGGCTTACCATGGTTGTGACGGGTAACGGACCGTGGGTGCGGGATTCCGGAGAGGGAGCCTGAGAGACGGCTACCACATCCAAGGAAGGCAGCAGGCGCGCAACTTACCCAATCCGGACACCGGGAGGTAGTGACAAGAAATATCAATAGAGGGCCCGATGGGTTTTCTAATTGGAATGAGAACAAGGTAAACAGCTTATCGAGGAGCCAGCAGAGGGCAAGTCTGGTGCCAGCAGCCGCGGTAATTCCAGCTCTGTAAGCGTATACCAAAGTTGTTGCAGTTAAAACGCTCGTAGTCGGATTTTGGTGTCTGACTTGGGTCGTCCTCGCGGACGCTCTCAGGTTGGGCGCCTTTGTGGATGGGAGCTAGGTGGTGCTTAATTGGATCGCCTAGCTGCCGCCACCGTTTACTGTGAAAAAATTAGAGTGTTCAAAGCAGGCGATTGCCCTGAATACATTAGCATGGAATAATAGAATAGGACCCGGTCCTATTTTGTTGGTTTGTTTGAATCGGGTAATGATTAAGAGGGACGGTTGGGGGCATTCGTATTCCGACGTCAGAGGTGAAATTCTTGGATTGTCGGAAGACGAACAGCTGCGAAAGCGTCTGCCAAGGACGTTTTCATTGATCAAGAACGAAAGTAAGGGGATCGAAGACGATCAGATACCGTCGTAGTCTTTACTATAAACGATGAGGACTGGAGATCGGATAAGACTGATATATGGCTTATCCGGCATCCTTCGAGAAATCAAAGTGTTTGCTTTCTGGGGGGAGTATGGTCGCAAGGCTGAAACTTAAAGGAATTGACGGAAGGGCATCACCGGGTGTGGAGCCTGCGGCTTAATTTGACTCAACACGGGAAAACTTACCAGGTCAGGACATAGTAAGGATTGACAGATTGAGAGCTCTTTCTTGATTCTATGGTTGGTGGTGCATGGCCGTTCTTAGTTGGTGGAGTGATCTGTCTGGTTAATTCCGTTAACGAGCGAGACCTGGGCGTGCTAGCTAGGCGCCGTTACTATTTTTGGTAGCGAGGCTTGCCTTCCTAGACGGACTGTGGGCGTCTAGCCCACGGAAGCTCCAGGCAATAACAGGTCTGAGATGCCCTTAGATGTCCTGGGCCGCACGCGTGCTACACTGAACGGGTCAACGAGTTAGGATATGCGAAAGCATTTCCCAATCTCTAAATCCGTTCGTGATGGGGATCGACGGTTGCAATTTTCCGTCGTCAACGAGGAATACCTTGTAAGCGCGGGTCATCATCCCGCGCTGAATACGTCCCTGCCCTTTGTACACACCGCCCGTCGCTCCTACCGATTGAGTGGTCCGGTGAGGCCTTGGGAGAGCTAGATGAACTGATTATTCAGATCTTTTGGCTTGAACTTGGTCAAACCTTATCACTTAGAGGAAGGAGAAGTCGTAACAAGGTTTCCGTAGGTGAACCTGCGGAAGGATCATTCTTAGGACAGCCGGAAGATGTGTGTAATACATTAGTGTGAAGCACATCCAGGGCTTTAAAATTATCACGCGCATACCTTATACAATTTTTTTTTTTTACTTAACCATTAGAACCTACAAAACCAAAAAAAGCTGACCATGTGTGAGATATAAAATTACAACTCGTAACGGTGGATGTCTCGGCTCCTACATCGATGAAGAACGTAGCAAACTGCGAAACGTAATGCGAATTGCAGAACTCGTGAATCATCAAATTTTTGAACGCAAGTGGCGCTCGCGGGTAACCCTGCGAGCATGTCTGTTTGAGTGTCCGTACAAATTGGACTTTGGCATTCTGCGACTAGAGCAGGAGAGCAAAAGAAAATGGGGAGTGAAAATTGAATGGGGCTTGATTCTCTTCTTTGAAGATCGAGTCGCCCCAGTCTGTTTTTCGTTTTTCTATTTTTCTTTTTCTCGTGTTCCTCTTTGGTTTGCAACATGAGTGCTGCTGATGGGTGCGTCCTTGTCCAAACATGTTTTGGTTGAGAATCAAAATTGAAGGAAAGCAAACGCGTTGTAGATATTGTTTTGAGGGCTTGAACATTTTATTGATCGCCCCCTTTTCAGTTTCTTCCGTTTTTGATTTTTTTCGATTTCTCGCGAAACTGGATGTGGTCACCTGAAGTTGTTGTAGGCGATTTCAAAAACGATTGAAATCACTCCTCAGGGTGCTCTTTCTTTACCAAGCCAGTTTTTTTTTTCTTCTCCAAAGACCGGAAACGGTCTGGGAAAGTAGCTGTGCATTGTGGTGAGGCTGTTGAAAATGATGAAAACCGAATTCGGTTTCTCATGCCCTGCTGCGAATTGGTGTTTTTCGAAACGCAAACAGTTCTGCAGTGGTTGTTGCCTGAGAAGCCATTCCATGTGTTCGTGTATTTTTGATTTTTCCGGTTTCATTGGTCACGATGTTTGAGCTGAGATTTTGAGAAAGAAGGTGGATTCCATCTTGGTTGAGAAATTGAGCTGTACTGCTAGTTGTGAGTGTGTTTTTTTAGTTTTTGTGGATTGTCTAGAAAAGCAGAAAACTGAACCTCTGCAACTACAAAATATTTTTTGGATCTCAAATCAGACAAGATGACCCGCTGAATTTAAGCATATAATTAAGCGGAGGAAAAGAAACTAACCAGGATTCCCCTAGTAGCGGCGAGCGAAGCGGGAAAAGCCCAATATGAAAAGCCAGCTTGCTGGCGTTGTAGTTGAGCGGCCTGCAGGTGTCAGTCTGGGAAAGTGGCATGGAAGTGTCCACCGAGGAGGGTGAAAGTCCCGTCCATCCCATTCAGGGCACTTGGTACTAGGCCGTTTCAGTCGAGTCGGGTAGTTTGGGAATGCTGCTCTAATCGGTGGTAAATCTCATCGAAGGCTAAATACTGGTAGGAGACCGATAGCGAACAAGTACCGTGAGGGAAAGATGAAAAGCACTTTGAAAAGAGGGTGATAAGAACCTGAAACCGTTACGAGGGAAGCGGATTGCATCGAGTTGATGGGTGTCTGTGTTTTCAGCCAGAAATATAATTTTTGTGGTGTATTGATGCAGATACTTACCCGTCGTGAGTTTTTTGGTAGTCGATTTTGGGCTGCTAAAGACTGTGGGATCCCCTTTATTGGGTGAGGACGATGGGGCAGCGGTGCGATACGACCCGTCTTGAAACACGGACCAAGGAGTCTAGCGCTGCTGCGAGTCGACGGGACTTGAATCCTAGAGGCGCAGTGAAAGCGAGTTTTTACAAAATTCTGCAATTTGAGGGGGCATGAAATCGTTGATTTCAAGTCTCACCTAGAGCAGTAGCGCTAGGACCCGAAAGATGGTGAACTATGCCTGAGTAGGGCGAAGCCAGAAGAAATTCTGGTGGAGGCTCGTAGCGGTGCTGACGTGCAAATCGCTCGTCGAACTTGGGTATAGGGGCGAAAGACTAATCGAACCATCTAGTAGCTGGTTCCCCCCGAAGTTTCTCTCAGGATAGCGGGCTGACATGACGTTGTTTTGTGCGGTAAAGCGAATGATTAGTGCATTTGGGGGCGTTCAGCCTTCGGGCAATTCTCAAACTTTAAATGCGCAAGTGGCGCCGCTGCTTAATTGAGCGGTTGCTGGAAAAAACGTCAGCCCCGTGGGCCACTTTTGGTAAGCAGAACTGGCGATGCGGGATGAACCGAAAGCGTAGTTAAGGCGTCAAATTACCCGCTTATAGACCCCACAAAAGGTGTTGGTTCATCGAGACAGCAGGACGGTGGCCATGGAAGTCGGAATCCGCTAAGGAGTGTGTAACAACTCACCTGCCGAATGAAGTAGCCCTGAAAATGGATGACGCTTAAGCGGGTAGCCGATACTACGCCGTCTAAAAAACTGATTTTTTTAGATGAGTAGGGGGGCGTGGTGATCGTATCGAAGCACTGCGTGCAAACGCGTGTGGAACGGTCACTAGTGCAGATCTTGGTGGTAGTAGCAAATATTCAAGTGAGAACCTTGAAGGGCGAAGCGGGGAAGGGTTCCATGCAAACATTGATTGGGCATGGGTGAGTCGTACCTAAGCCGAGTGGCAATTGCTTACTCACGCGGCGAAAGGGAAGCGGGTTGAAATTCC
>JARGSG010000273.1:0-7500 GCA_030374805.1 Gracilaria gracilis | reverse complement strand
TCGGCTTGGTAGTGTTTCAGTTTTGGGCAAAATCGATTTTCAGTTTTTTGAAAATCGATTTTGACCGAAACTGAAAACTGCACATGAACGGTTTTCAGTTTTTTGAAAATCGATTTTGACCGAAACCGAAAACTAAGTTTATTGTAGAGTAGTGTAGTGTAGTATATCGTTTACAAATAAATTATTTCCAGCAACCCCTAAAACCCCTAGGCCCCCGAGCCCCGAGCCCCAGAACCCTGTGCATGTGGGCGGTTCAGTTTTTCGAAAATCGATTCTCAGTTTTTTGAAAATCGATTTTGACCAAAACTGAAAACTGTCCATAACCCCTAAAACCCCTAGACCCCCAAGCCCCCGAACCCCCGAACCCTGCGCGTGTCGGTTTTCAGTTTTTGTGAAATCGATTTCCAGTTTTTTGAAAATCGATTTTGACCAAAACTGAAAACTGCCCATGACCCCCCCAACACCTAAACCCCCGAACCCCCGAACCCTGCGCGTGTCGGTTTTCAGTTTTTCTGAAATCGATTTCCAGTTTTTTGAAAATCGATTTTGACCAAAACTGAAAACTGTCCATAACCCCTAAAACCCCTAGACCCCCAAGCCCCCGAACCCCTGAACCCTGCGCGTGTCGGTTTTCAGTTTTTCTGAAATCGATTTCCAGTTTTTTGAAAATCGATTTTGACCAAAACTGAAAACTGCCCATGACCCCCCCCAACACCTAAACCCCCGAACCCCCGAACCCTGCGCATGTCGGTTTCCAGTTTTTCAGAAATCGATTTTTAGTTTTTTGAAAATCGATTTTGACCAAAACTGAAAACTGCACACAACCCCCAAACACCCAAACCCCCCGAACCCCCGAACCCCCGAACCCTGCGCATGCCAAAATTTCAGTTTTCTGAAAATCGATTTTTAGAATTTCTGAAAACTGATTTTGACCGAAACTGAAAACTGCACATGACCCCCAAACCCCCGGACCCCTGAACCCCTGAACCTTGAACCCCTGAACCTTGTGCATGTCGGTTTTCGTTTCTCTGAAAATTGATTTTTGGTTTTTCTGAAAATCGATTTTGACCAAAACTGGAAACTGCACATGCCCCCGAAACCCCCGGACCCCTGAACCCCTGAACCTTGTGCATGTCGGTTTTCGTTCCTCTGAAAATTGATTTTTGGTTTTTCTGAAAATCAATTTTGACCAAAACTGAAAACTGCTCGTGACCCCCAAACCCCCAGACCCCCCCCCCTCCCCCCCCGCCCCAAGCCCTCAAGCCCCCGAACACTGCTTTCGGTTTTTCGAAAATCGATTTTCAGTTTTTTTAAAATCGATTTTGAGCGAAACTGAATCTGGACGGTTTGCGGTTTTGTGTAAGTGGATTCTGAATGTAATCGAAAACTAGGTTTATTGTAGAGTAGTTTAGTATAGTCATGTATATCATTTACACTTAACATATTATCCGCATCCTCTCCAGAAATCCCCAGACCGGCAAACCCTCCGAGGCTGTGCATGTCGGTTTTCAGTTTTCAGTTTTTCGAAAATCGATTTTTGGTTTTTCTGAAAATCGATTTTGAGGAAAATTGAGATCTGTCTACGACCCCTGATATCCATAGACTCTCGCACCTCTGGGCCCCCCACACCTTCCAATCCACGCCCTGGTTGGTTATCGGTTTTCGAAAATCGATTTTTAGCTTTTTGAAAATCGGTTTTGACCGCAACTGGAGATGAACGGTTTTCGGTTTTCCGAAAATCGATTCTGACCAAAATCGAAAACTAAGTTTTTTGTAGAGTAGTGTAGTATATAGTATAGTACATCGTTTACACGTAAATTATTATCATTGAACTCCCCTAAACTCCTAGACCCCGCAAGCTTCTGAATCCTGTGCATGTTGGTTTTCAGTCCTTCGAAAAATCGATTTTCGGTTTTGCTGAAAATCTCTTTTGACGAAAACTGAAAACTGCACATGACCCTTACAACCTCTTCCCCGAAAGCCATCGAGTCCTGTGCATGCATGCATGCCGGTTTCCAGATTCTTGAGAATCGAGTTTTGCTTTTCACCGAAACTGAATACTGCACATGACGGTGTTCAGATTTTCAAAAATCGATTATGATAGAAATTGAAAATTAAGCAAAGGGTATATTCGTAGCATGGAGGCGTTCCCTTAGATTCTGCGAGACCGTTTCACCTTGTCGTGCCGGTTTTTTGTTTTTTTGAAAATCGGTTTTGACCGAAACCGAGCATGACCGGTTTTCAGATTTTCTAAAAATCAATTTTGACTGAAACTGCATTTCAGTTTTTACGGTTTCTGGTTTTTTTCGATTTCAGTAGTTTTTGTTTCCGTGTGCATTTCAGTTTCTATGGTTTCTGGTTTTTTTCGACTTCGGCAGTTTTTGTTTCCCAGTGCATTTCAGTTTTTATGGTTTCTGGTTTTTTTCGATTTCAGTAGTTTTTGTTTCGGCCTACCAACATGCGAGAATCAGTTTTTACCTTTTCTGAACATCAATTGCAATGGCCACCTAATGTCATTGATATGTATATGTAACCATTCAAAAGGGTCTCAACCTCTTTGGTACATTGCAGAAAAGCGTTGAACACCGTTTCATGCAACTTTATTTTTCACTTCCAAATGATGTCAAGTTTCGTACAGTAGAGATGCTGTGAAATGTGTTACTGCAGTTTCACAGCACCGTAGACATATCTTCAAAAATGTTTTCTTGCATCATCTATCTGATGACAGTTTCTTCTTCAAAATGAAAGGCAGAGAGGCTCCTGAGGTTTACTTGTTACATGCAACCCAGCGAAAGAGAAAAATATTTGTGCGTTCAGTTTCTTCGATTTCTGGTTTTTCACCCATCGGTTAAGATTTCAGTTTTCATGGTTTCTGGTTTTTTTCGATTTCGGTAGTTTTTGTTTCTTAGTGCATTTCAGTTTCTATGGTTTCTGGTTTTTTTCGATTTCGGTAGTTTTTGTTTCCGAGTGCATTTCAGTTTTCATTGTTTCTGGTTTTTTCTGGTTTTTTTCGATTTCGGTAGTTTCTGTTTCTCATTGCATTTCAGTTTCTATGGTTTCTGGTTTTTTTCTGGTTTTTTTCGATTTCAATAGTTTTTGTTTCGGCCTATCAACATGCGAGAATCAATTTTTCCCTTTTCTGAACATCAACTGCAATGGCCACGTATTTTCATTGACATGTATATGTAACCATTCAAAAGGGTCTCAACCTCTTTGATACATTGCAGAAAAGCTTTGAACACCGTTTCATGCAACTTTATTTTTCACTTCCAAATGATGTTAACTTTGGTACAGTAGAAATGCTGTGAAATGTGTTACTGCAGTTTCACAGCACCATAGACATATATTCAAAAACGTTTTCTTGCATCATCTGTCTGATGACAGTTTCTTCTTCAAAATGAAAGGCAGAGAGGCTCCTGAGGTTTACTTGTTACATGCAACCCAGCGAAAGAGAAAAATATATGTGCGTTCAGTTTCTTCGATTTCTGGTTTTTCACCCATCGGTTAAGATTTCAGTTTTCATGGTTTCTGGTTTTTTTCGATTTCGGTAGTTTTTGTTTCCGAGTGCATTTCAGTTTTCACTGTTTCTGGTTTTTTTTGGTTTTTTTTGATTTCGGTAGTTTCTGTTTCCCAGTGCATTTCAGTTTTTACGGTTTCTGGTTTTTTTCGATTTCAGTAGTTTTTGTTTCGGCCTACCAACATGCGAGAATCAGTTTTTACCTTTTCTGAACATCAACTGCAATGGCCACCTAATGTCATTGATATGTATATGTAACCATTCAAAAGGGTCTCAACCTCTTTGATACATTGCAGAAAAGCGTTAAACACCGTTTCATGCAACTTTATTTTTCATTTCCAAATGATGTCAAGTTTCGTACAGTAGAGATGCTGTGAAATGTGTTACTGCAGTTTCACAGCACCGTAGACATAACTTCAAAAATGTTTTCTTGCATCATCTATCTGATGACAGTTTCTTCTTCAAAATGAAAGGCAGAGAGGCTCCTGAGGTTTACTTGTTACATGCAACCCAGCGAAAGAGAAAAATATATGTGCGTTCAGTTTCTTCGATTTCTGGTTTTTCACCCATCGGTTAAGATTTCAGTTTTCATGGTTTCTGGTTTTTTTCGATTTCGGTAGTTTTTGTTTCCGAGTGCATTTCAGTTTTCATTGTTTCTGGTTTTTTCTGTTTTTTTTCGATTTCGGTAGTTTCTGTTTCGCAGTGCATTTCAGTTTTTATGGTTTCTGGTTTTTTTCGATTTCAGTAGTTTTTGTTTCGGCCTACCAACATGCGAGAATCAGTTTTTACCTTTTCTGAACATCAACTGCAATGGCCACCTAATGTCATTGATATGTATATGTAATCATTCAAAAGGGTCTCAACCTCTTTGATACATTGCAGAAAAGCGTTAAACACCGTTTCATGCAACTTTATTTTTCACTTCCAAATGATGTCAAGTTTCGTACAGTAGAGATGCTGTGAAATGTGTTACTGCAGTTTCACAGCACCATAGACATATTTCCAAAAATGTTTTCTTGCATCATCTATCTGATGACAGTTTCTTCTTCGAAATGAAAGGAACAGAGGCTCCTGAGGTTATCTGGTCGCATTCAACCTTGTGAAAGAGGAAAATATTTGTGCGTTTCAGTTTCTTGGATTTCTCGTTTTTCACCCATCGGTTAAGATTTCAGTTTTCATGGTTTCTGGTTTTTTTCGATTTCGGTAGTTTTTGTTTCCGAGTGCATTTCAGTTTTCATTGTTTCTGGTTTTTTTTTGGTTTTTTTTGATTTCGGTAGTTTCTGTTTCCCAGTGCATTTCAGTTTTTTACGGTTTCTGGTTTTTTTCGATTTCAGTAGTTTTTGTTTCGGCCTACCAACATGCGAGAATCAGTTTTTACCTTTTCTGAACATCAACTGCAATGGCCACCTAATGTCATTGATATGTATATGCAACCATTCAAAAGGGTCTCAACCTCTTTGATACTTTGCAGAAAAGCGTTGAACACTAATTCATGCAAGTTTATTTTTCACTTCCAAATGATGTCAAGTTTCGTACAGTAGAGATGCTGTGAAATGTGTTACTGCAGTTTCACAGCACCATAGACATAACTTCCAAAAATGTTTTCTTGCATCATCTATCTGATGACAGTTTCTTCTTCAAAATGAAAGGCAGAGAGGCTCCTGAGGTTTACTTGTTACATGCAACCCAGCGAAAGAGAAAAATATATGTGCGTTCAGTTTCTTCGATTTCTGGTTTTTCACCCATCGGTTAAGATTTCAGTTTTCATGGTTTCTGGTTTTTTTCGATTTCGGTAGTTTTTGTTTCCGAGTGCATTTCAGTTTTCATTGTTTCTGGTTTTTTCTGTTTTTTTTCGATTTCGGTAGTTTCTGTTTTCCCAGTGCATTTCAGTTTTTACGGTTTCTGGTTTTTTTCGATTTCAGTAGTTTTTTGTTTCGGCCTACCAACATGCGAGAATCAGTTTTTACCTTTTCTGAACATCAACTGCAATGGCCACCTAATGTCATTGATATGTATATGTAACCATTCAAAAGGGTCTCAACCTCTTTGATACATTGCAGAAAAGCGTTAAACACCGTTTCATGCAACTTTATTTTTCACTTCCAAATGATGTCAAGTTTCGTACAGTAGAGATGCTGTGAAATGTGTTACTGCAGTTTCACAGCACCATAGACATATTTCCAAAAATGTTTTCTTTGCATCATCTATCTGATGACAGTTTCTTCTTCGAAATGAAAGGAACAGAGGCTCCTGAGGTTATCTGGTCGCATTCAACCCTTTGAAAGAGAAAAATATTTGTGCGTTCAGTTTCTTGGATTTCTGGTTTTTCACCCTTCCGTCAAGATTTCAGTTTTCATGATTTCTGTTTTTTTTTTCGATTTCTGCAGTTTTTGTTTCCAACTACACTCGGACCCCAGTCAGTTTTTATGGGTTCTGGTGTTTTTCGATTTCTGCAGTTTTCGTTTCCGACTATACTCGGATCCAAGCCAGTTTCTATGGTTTCTGGTTTTTTTCGAATTCTGCAGTTTTTGTTTCGGCGTATCTGCCTGCAGGGTTCGGTTTTTACGGTTTCTGGACATCAACTGCAATGGACATGTTCTGTCATTGGAAGGTATATGCAACCATTCAAACTGGTCTTAACCGCTATGCTACCTTCCAATAAAGCGTTAAACATCATTTCATGCAACTTTATTTTTCAATATCAATTCATGTCAACTGTCGTACAGTCGAGATGCTGTAAAATGTATTTCTGCAGTTTCACAGCACCATAGAGTTATCCCCAAATAGTATTTTGTTTGCAGCATCCTTCCGATGACAGTTTCTTCTTGGAAATAGATTGTATAGAGCTTTGTGAGGTTTACTGGTTGCATTCAACCTTGTGAAAGAAGAAAGAATGTGTGTTTTCAGTTTCTTCGATTTCTGGTTTTCTACCCTTCGCTTATGATTTCAGTTTTCAAGGTTTCTGGTTCTCTTTTCTATTTCTGTAGTTTCTCTTCTTTTCTCTGTAATATACGAATTGAGGGTTTCCCAGCCGACATCGGGATTCAGTTTTCATGGTTTCTGATTTTTTCCGGTTATTTTTGATTTTGTGAATTTCTGGTCATGGCGGTACGCATGCAAAACTCAGTTTCACCCATTTCTGAACATCAACCGGAAGGTTCATCCAACTCCCTTCAAACGATGTCAGACGCCTTTGTTTTGATTTCACCGTGTGTAACACGATCAAACTTGATCGTAAAAAGAGTTTTAGAGAGAGATAATTGCCTCTCGCTCATCAAATTAAAGTTACTGTTCATCAAGTTTTGTGAAATACATTTCTCGCCTTCCTCGCATCTGCTGGGCGCTCATCAAAGAGAGTCGCCCCAAAATCTTGAGATTCATATTTTTTTGTGCATCTGGTGAGAATTAGGGCGTAACTTGCGCTGGTCTTGCGGCAGTTAAGGGCCAGTAAACCAGAAAAACAATTATTTCCAATTTTTGTGATTTCTGTTGTTTTCGGATTCTGGTGAAGTTCAGGTTTTGTAGTTTTTGAACTTCTGCGAGAGCGAGCCTTCAGCTCGAGACTTTCTTATTCATTGCGGTCTAAGTACGTTTTTTTAATCACTGTGGGCATCTGCATCACTGCCAAAAAAATTTTCCGACCGGTATTACGAATTGAAATATCCGTTTTCAGTTTTGGTGGTTTCTGAAATTTTGCGAGAGGATGCCGCTAACTCCAGATTTTGTTGTTCATTGTTCTCTGGCTACGTTTGACAATCACTACCGATATCGGTAACAGTGATAAAAAAATTTTTCAACCAGTATTAGGAGCTGGAATATCCGTTTTCAGTTTTTGTGATTTCTGAACTTTCGCGATAGGACGCCACTAGCTCCAGATTTTGTTCCCCATTTCTCTCTAGATACGTTTGACCATCAGTAGAGGTATCAAGAACAGTGATAAAAATTATTTCCAACCAGTATTAGGAGCTGGAACATCGTTTTCA
>JARGSG010000272.1:10000-24014 GCA_030374805.1 Gracilaria gracilis | reverse complement strand
GGTAGGTGAATATTTTTGCAGGGGGCGGAGGAGGGAGGGAGGGGGGGGGGGGGGGGGTGGGGGGGGGGGGGGGGGGGGGACTTTTAACCTGCCAACCAACCCCCGTTACCCCCCCCTGAAATTGGTTAAAAACACGCCTGATATGGCTTTAGGACGCGTGCAATATCGGTTGATTCTGGTTTAAGACGCGCCCTTTCAGGGAAGGTCTCGGCTTGGTAGTGTTTCAGTTTTGGGCAAAATCGATTTTCAGTTTTTTGAAAATCGATTTTGACCGAAACTGAAAACTGCACATGAACGGTTTTCAGTTTTTTGAAAATCGATTTGACCGAAACCGAAAACTAAGTTTATTGTAGAGTAGTGTAGTGTAGTATATCGTTTACAAATAAATTATTTCCAGCAACCCCTAAAACCCCTAGGCCCCCGAGCCCCGAGCCCCAGAACCCTGTGCATGTGGGCGGTTCAGTTTTTCGAAAATCGATTCTCAGTTTTTTGAAAATCGATTTTGACCAAAACTGAAAACTGTCCATAACCCCTAAAACCCCTAGACCCCCAAGCCCCCGAACCCCCGAACCCTGCGCGTGTCGGTTTTCAGTTTTTGTGAAATCGATTTCCAGTTTTTTGAAAATCGATTTTGACCAAAACTGAAAACTGCCCATGACCCCCCCAACACCTAAACCCCCGAACCCCCGAACCCTGCGCGTGTCGGTTTTCAGTTTTTCTGAAATCGATTTCCAGTTTTTTGAAAATCGATTTTGACCAAAACTGAAAACTGTCCATAACCCCTAAAACCCCTAGACCCCCAAGCCCCCGAACCCCTGAACCCTGCGCGTGTCGGTTTTCAGTTTTTCTGAAATCGATTTCCAGTTTTTTGAAAATCGATTTTGACCAAAACTGAAAACTGCCCATGACCCCCCCAACACCTAAACCCCCGAACCCCCGAACCCTGCGCATGTCGGTTTCCAGTTTTTCAGAAATCGATTTTTAGTTTTTTGAAAATCGATTTTGACCAAAACTGAAAACTGCACACAACCCCCAAACACCCAAACCCCCCGAACCCCCGAACCCCCGAACCCTGCGCATGCCAAAATTTCAGTTTTCTGAAAATCGATTTTTAGAATTTCTGAAAACTGATTTTGACCGAAACTGAAAACTGCACATGACCCCCAAACCCCCGGACCCCTGAACCCCTGAACCTTGAACCCCTGAACCTTGTGCATGTCGGTTTTCGTTTCTCTGAAAATTGATTTTTGGTTTTTCTGAAAATCGATTTTGACCAAAACTGGAAACTGCACATGCCCCCGAAACCCCCGGACCCCTGAACCCCTGAACCTTGTGCATGTCGGTTTTCGTTCCTCTGAAAATTGATTTTTGGTTTTTCTGAAAATCAATTTTGACCAAAACTGAAAACTGCTCGTGACCCCCAAACCCCCAGACCCCCCCCCTCCCCCCCGCCCCAAGCCCTCAAGCCCCCGAACACTGCTTTCGGTTTTTCGAAAATCGATTTTCAGTTTTTTTAAAATCGATTTTGAGCGAAACTGAATCTGGACGGTTTGCGGTTTTGTGTAAGTGGATTCTGAATGTAATCGAAAACTAGGTTTATTGTAGAGTAGTTTAGTATAGTCATGTATATCATTTACACTTAACATATTATCCGCATCCTCTCCAGAAATCCCCAGACCGGCAAACCCTCCGAGGCTGTGCATGTCGGTTTTCAGTTTTCAGTTTTTCGAAAATCGATTTTTGGTTTTTCTGAAAATCGATTTTGAGGAAAATTGAGATCTGTCTACGACCCCTGATATCCATAGACTCTCGCACCTCTGGGCCCCCCACACCTTCCAATCCACGCCCTGGTTGGTTATCGGTTTTCGAAAATCGATTTTTAGCTTTTTGAAAATCGGTTTTGACCGCAACTGGAGATGAACGGTTTTCGGTTTTCCGAAAATCGATTCTGACCAAAATCGAAAACTAAGTTTTTTGTAGAGTAGTGTAGTATATAGTATAGTACATCGTTTACACGTAAATTATTATCATTGAACTCCCCTAAACTCCTAGACCCCGCAAGCTTCTGAATCCTGTGCATGTTGGTTTTCAGTCCTTCGAAAAATCGATTTTCGGTTTTGCTGAAAATCTCTTTTGACGAAAACTGAAAACTGCACATGACCCTTACAACCTCTTCCCCGAAAGCCATCGAGTCCTGTGCATGCATGCATGCCGGTTTCCAGATTCTTGAGAATCGAGTTTTGCTTTTCACCGAAACTGAATACTGCACATGACGGTGTTCAGATTTTCAAAAATCGATTATGATAGAAATTGAAAATTAAGCAAAGGGTATATTCGTAGCATGGAGGCGTTCCCTTAGATTCTGCGAGACCGTTTCACCTTGTCGTGCCGGTTTTTTGTTTTTTTGAAAATCGGTTTTGACCGAAACCGAGCATGACCGGTTTTCAGATTTTCTAAAAATCAATTTTGACTGAAACTGCATTTCAGTTTTTACGGTTTCTGGTTTTTTTCGATTTCAGTAGTTTTTGTTTCCGTGTGCATTTCAGTTTCTATGGTTTCTGGTTTTTTTCGACTTCGGCAGTTTTTGTTTCCCAGTGCATTTCAGTTTTTATGGTTTCTGGTTTTTTTCGATTTCAGTAGTTTTTGTTTCGGCCTACCAACATGCGAGAATCAGTTTTTACCTTTTCTGAACATCAATTGCAATGGCCACCTAATGTCATTGATATGTATATGTAACCATTCAAAAGGGTCTCAACCTCTTTGGTACATTGCAGAAAAGCGTTGAACACCGTTTCATGCAACTTTATTTTTCACTTCCAAATGATGTCAAGTTTCGTACAGTAGAGATGCTGTGAAATGTGTTACTGCAGTTTCACAGCACCGTAGACATATCTTCAAAAATGTTTTCTTGCATCATCTATCTGATGACAGTTTCTTCTTCAAAATGAAAGGCAGAGAGGCTCCTGAGGTTTACTTGTTACATGCAACCCAGCGAAAGAGAAAAATATTTGTGCGTTCAGTTTCTTCGATTTCTGGTTTTTCACCCATCGGTTAAGATTTCAGTTTTCATGGTTTCTGGTTTTTTTCGATTTCGGTAGTTTTTGTTTCTTAGTGCATTTCAGTTTCTATGGTTTCTGGTTTTTTTCGATTTCGGTAGTTTTTGTTTCCGAGTGCATTTCAGTTTTCATTGTTTCTGGTTTTTTCTGGTTTTTTTCGATTTCGGTAGTTTCTGTTTCTCATTGCATTTCAGTTTCTATGGTTTCTGGTTTTTTCTGGTTTTTTTCGATTTCAATAGTTTTTGTTTCGGCCTATCAACATGCGAGAATCAATTTTTCCCTTTTCTGAACATCAACTGCAATGGCCACGTATTTTCATTGACATGTATATGTAACCATTCAAAAGGGTCTCAACCTCTTTGATACATTGCAGAAAAGCTTTGAACACCGTTTCATGCAACTTTATTTTTCACTTCCAAATGATGTTAACTTTGGTACAGTAGAAATGCTGTGAAATGTGTTACTGCAGTTTCACAGCACCATAGACATATATTCAAAAACGTTTTCTTGCATCATCTGTCTGATGACAGTTTCTTCTTCAAAATGAAAGGCAGAGAGGCTCCTGAGGTTTACTTGTTACATGCAACCCAGCGAAAGAGAAAAATATATGTGCGTTCAGTTTCTTCGATTTCTGGTTTTTCACCCATCGGTTAAGATTTCAGTTTTCATGGTTTCTGGTTTTTTTCGATTTCGGTAGTTTTTGTTTCCGAGTGCATTTCAGTTTTCACTGTTTCTGGTTTTTTTTGGTTTTTTTTGATTTCGGTAGTTTCTGTTTCCCAGTGCATTTCAGTTTTTACGGTTTCTGGTTTTTTTCGATTTCAGTAGTTTTTGTTTCGGCCTACCAACATGCGAGAATCAGTTTTTACCTTTTCTGAACATCAACTGCAATGGCCACCTAATGTCATTGATATGTATATGTAACCATTCAAAAGGGTCTCAACCTCTTTGATACATTGCAGAAAAGCGTTAAACACCGTTTCATGCAACTTTATTTTTCATTTCCAAATGATGTCAAGTTTCGTACAGTAGAGATGCTGTGAAATGTGTTACTGCAGTTTCACAGCACCGTAGACATAACTTCAAAAATGTTTTCTTGCATCATCTATCTGATGACAGTTTCTTCTTCAAAATGAAAGGCAGAGAGGCTCCTGAGGTTTACTTGTTACATGCAACCCAGCGAAAGAGAAAAATATATGTGCGTTCAGTTTCTTCGATTTCTGGTTTTTCACCCATCGGTTAAGATTTCAGTTTTCATGGTTTCTGGTTTTTTTCGATTTCGGTAGTTTTTGTTTCCGAGTGCATTTCAGTTTTCATTGTTTCTGGTTTTTTCTGTTTTTTTTCGATTTCGGTAGTTTCTGTTTCGCAGTGCATTTCAGTTTTTATGGTTTCTGGTTTTTTTCGATTTCAGTAGTTTTTGTTTCGGCCTACCAACATGCGAGAATCAGTTTTTACCTTTTCTGAACATCAACTGCAATGGCCACCTAATGTCATTGATATGTATATGTAATCATTCAAAAGGGTCTCAACCTCTTTGATACATTGCAGAAAAGCGTTAAACACCGTTTCATGCAACTTTATTTTTCACTTCCAAATGATGTCAAGTTTCGTACAGTAGAGATGCTGTGAAATGTGTTACTGCAGTTTCACAGCACCATAGACATATTTCCAAAAATGTTTTCTTGCATCATCTATCTGATGACAGTTTCTTCTTCGAAATGAAAGGAACAGAGGCTCCTGAGGTTATCTGGTCGCATTCAACCTTGTGAAAGAGGAAAATATTTGTGCGTTCAGTTTCTTGGATTTCTCGTTTTTCACCCATCGGTTAAGATTTCAGTTTTCATGGTTTCTGGTTTTTTTCGATTTCGGTAGTTTTTGTTTCCGAGTGCATTTCAGTTTTCATTGTTTCTGGTTTTTTTTGGTTTTTTTTGATTTCGGTAGTTTCTGTTTCCCAGTGCATTTCAGTTTTTACGGTTTCTGGTTTTTTTCGATTTCAGTAGTTTTTGTTTCGGCCTACCAACATGCGAGAATCAGTTTTTACCTTTTCTGAACATCAACTGCAATGGCCACCTAATGTCATTGATATGTATATGCAACCATTCAAAAGGGTCTCAACCTCTTTGATACTTTGCAGAAAAGCGTTGAACACTAATTCATGCAAGTTTATTTTTCACTTCCAAATGATGTCAAGTTTCGTACAGTAGAGATGCTGTGAAATGTGTTACTGCAGTTTCACAGCACCGTAGACATAACTTCAAAAATGTTTTCTTGCATCATCTATCTGATGACAGTTTCTTCTTCAAAATGAAAGGCAGAGAGGCTCCTGAGGTTTACTTGTTACATGCAACCCAGCGAAAGAGAAAAATATATGTGCGTTCAGTTTCTTCGATTTCTGGTTTTTCACCCATCGGTTAAGATTTCAGTTTTCATGGTTTCTGGTTTTTTTCGATTTCGGTAGTTTTTGTTTCCGAGTGCATTTCAGTTTTCATTGTTTCTGGTTTTTTCTGTTTTTTTTCGATTTCGGTAGTTTCTGTTTCCCAGTGCATTTCAGTTTCTATGGTTTCTGGTTTTTTTCGATTTCAGTAGTTTTTGTTTCGGCCCACCAACATGCGAGAATCAGTTTTTACCTTTTCTGAACATCAACTGCAATGGCCACCTAATGTCATTGATATGTATATGTAACCATTCAAAAGGGTCTCAACCTCTTTGATACATTGCAGAAAAGCGTTGAACACCGTTTCCTGCAACTTTATTTTTCACTTCCAAATGATGTCAAGTTTCGTACAGTAGAGATGCTGTGAAATGTGTTACTGCAGTTTCACAGCACCATAGACATATTTCCAAAAATGTTTTTTTGCATCATCTATCTGATGACAGTTTCTTCTTCGAAATGAAAGGAACGGAGGCTCCTGAGGTTATCTGGTCGCATTCAACCTTGTGAAAGAGAAAAATATTTGTGCGTTCAGTTTCTTGGATTTCTGGTTTTTCACCCTTCCGTCAAGATTTCAGTTTTCATGATTTCTGTTTTTTTTTCGATTTCTGCAGTTTTTGTTTCCAACTACACTCGGACCCCAGTCAGTTTTTGTGGGTTCTGGTGTTTTTCGATTTCTGCAGTTTTCGTTTCCGACTATACTCGGATCCAAGCCAGTTTCTATGGTTTCTGGTTTTTTTCGAATTCTGCAGTTTTTGTTTCGGCGTATCTGCCTGCAGGGTTCGGTTTTTACGGTTTCTGGACATCAACTGCAATGGACATGTTCTGTCATTGGAAGGTATATGCAACCATTCAAACTGGTCTTAACCGCTATGCTACCTTCCAATAAAGCGTTAAACATCATTTCATGCAACTTTATTTTTCAATATCAATTCATGTCAACTGT
This sequence comes from Gracilaria gracilis, assembly GCA_030374805.1. Taxonomy (NCBI): domain Eukaryota; phylum Rhodophyta; class Florideophyceae; order Gracilariales; family Gracilariaceae; genus Gracilaria; species Gracilaria gracilis. Next base: position 17,584 of record JARGSG010000272.1, on the reverse strand, counting down.
CGTACAGTCGAGATGCTGTAAAATGTATTTCTGCAGTTTCACAGCACCATAGAGTTATCCCCAAATAGTATTTTGTTTGCAGCATCCTTCCGATGACAGTTTCTTCTTGGAAATAGATTGTATAGAGCTTTGTGAGGTTTACTGGTTGCATTCAACCTTGTGAAAGAAGAAAGAATGTGTGTTTTCAGTTTCTTCGATTTCTGGTTTTCTACCCTTCGCTTATGATTTCAGTTTTCAAGGTTTCTGGTTCTCTTTTCTATTTCTGTAGTTTCTCTTCTTTTCTCTGTAATATACGAATTGAGGGTTTCCCAGCCGACATCGGGATTCAGTTTTCATGGTTTCTGATTTTTTCCGGTTATTTTTGATTTTGTGAATTTCTGGTCATGGCGGTACGCATGCAAAACTCAGTTTCACCCATTTCTGAACATCAACCGGAAGGTTCATCCAACTCCCTTCAAACGATGTCAGACGCCTTTGTTTTGATTTCACCGTGTGTAACACGATCAAACTTGATCGTAAAAAGAGTTTTAGAGAGAGATAATTGCCTCTCGCTCATCAAATTAAAGTTACTGTTCATCAAGTTTTGTGAAATACATTTCTCGCCTTCCTCGCATCTGCTGGGCGCTCATCAAAGAGAGTCGCCCCAAAATCTTGAGATTCATATTTTTTTGTGCATCTGGTGAGAATTAGGGCGTAACTTGCGCTGGTCTTGCGGCAGTTAAGGGCCAGTAAACCAGAAAAACAATTATTTCCAATTTTTGTGATTTCTGTTGTTTTCGGATTCTGGTGAAGTTCAGGTTTTGTAGTTTTTGAACTTCTGCGAGAGCGAGCCTTCAGCTCGAGACTTTCTTATTCATTGCGGTCTAAGTACGTTTTTTTAATCACTGTGGGCATCTGCATCACTGCCAAAAAAATTTTCCGACCGGTATTACGAATTGAAATATCCGTTTTCAGTTTTGGTGGTTTCTGAAATTTTGCGAGAGGATGCCGCTAACTCCAGATTTTGTTGTTCATTGTTCTCTGGCTACGTTTGACAATCACTACCGATATCGGTAACAGTGATAAAAAAATTTTTCAACCAGTATTAGGAGCTGGAATATCCGTTTTCAGTTTTTGTGATTTCTGAACTTTCGCGATAGGACGCCACTAGCTCCAGATTTTGTTCCCCATTTCTCTCTAGATACGTTTGACCATCAGTAGAGGTATCAAGAACAGTGATAAAAATTATTTCCAACCAGTATTAGGAGCTGGAACATCCGTTTTCAGTTTTTGCCTTTTCTGGTTTTGCGGGAAATGTGACATGATCTCAATGGGGAAAACTATTGTTGTTGCAGAGAGAACTCGTAAAAGTGTCAGGGAGTGTTTAGCATGCAAAGTGGATTTGAGGAAAATTACCGGCGTCAAGTTCTGAGGCGTTTCAATTCGCATCTACTTTGTTCAGTTTTGACAGTTTCTGAAATCGGCGATTTTACTACGTAAACACTAAAGAATTGATTGATGTGAAAAAATTTGAAGTCAAAATTAACAAGTCCCAAATTGCAAAAAGTCGATTTCAGGGTATGTATTACAAAAAAATTTTGGCGACAAGGGGCTGATCATCTTATATGAGGGGAAGGTGGTGGTCGGATGTGAGAAACCAAAATCTGGTTTTCTCGATTTCGACCGATCCTGAACCTCGCATGTGTGCTATGCCGTGAGGCTGGTTCACGTGTGTTGGGAATCGAGAGGGTGAAGCTTGGATGTTGACTTGGCCTCAATTGCCTTGCACAGTGCCGGCGGATCCAGACGGTGAAACAGACGTCACCTTTCGAAAAATCTCTTTCTCACCGAAGCCTGACAAGGAACGCGAAGTTTTCGGATTTCCTTCTGTAAGGGTCATTCAACGAGAAGGGGAGAAAACTATGTGAGGAGCCCTTTACGGGCGGATGTGGTGGAACGCCTAGTTTCCATAAAATAAACACGTCCTTGTGGGAGAAATATATGTGGGGTTATTTTGAAGGTCACCAAATCTCTTCGTGATGCTGGCCTTCTTCTAGCCAAACATATGAGTTGGAGGCAGTGTACTGCGAACTGTTTCCGCAAACTCGAAAAGAGCTGCAGTAACCGTGGGGGATGCGTTTGTGGGTTTTTTTTTTCGTTTCTCGTTGTTGTGCAATGCTTCATTGCGTTGCGCAGTTGCAGAAAAAAAAAAATCCCACACGCATAACGTAGGGTGCCATGTACTAAATTGGGTGTAGGAAGTCAACGAGGCCGAATTCTTGTTGTTGCTGAGAAAAGAGGATTCAAGTTATTGAAGAATCGATTTTCACCGGCGATTGAGTTCACCTCTGACGATTTCTGGTGGAGGTCACCTGTCCATTGGTTCTTGTAGTTTTCTCTACAGGCCTTCGGTTTTGTGATTTTCCGGTACCTAAAATTTATGTTCTGGTATGCGAGAGCACTTTGCCCTAGGGAGAAAACAAAAGTTGGCTAGTTGAGTGAACGGAAGGCCCTCTCGCCGCTTTCACAGGTGGCTTGAGACCTTTCATGTGGGGGTCTGAGACTTGGCATTAAAAACGTCCAGTCTCAGGCATGTTGGAGAAGTAACTTTCTTGCGTTTGAAAGATATTGACAAGTATCGTAAAATTAAAAACGCGATCCTACACGGAAATTCATACGTTCCTGGAACTCCCCCTAGAGGAAACTAGTTCAGTTTCTGTACTATGTGAACTTTAGGGGTTGTAGAACCTTGGACAGTGTTTTTTCGCGGGCTGGTGAAACGTTGGCTTTTGCGGAAAATCATTATTTTGCAAAACTGCAAGACGCATGATGCAGGAAAAGTCGATTTCGGTCGAAATCAGAAATTTCTGATTTTCTGTTGAATAGAGGGGCTGGGCATCTTATCTTGCTCAATATTCTTTTTTGGCGGGCGAGCTATTTGAACTAGAGTTGTGTTCAGATTGAAAAGCGTGAGTGTTTGTTGCGTCACATCTTGGGTCAACGTCTCTGTGTGTAAAAGGTACCTTGGCAGTATGTTGGTAATTCAAGTACTGGCAGTTGTTTGCGAAGCAGGAAAATAAACTTGTGAGCTGAAATGTTCGTCTGATAGGTTTTTGCCTTAAACGATTTCTGATTTCCAAATGTTCACTACGCAGGCATGCGGACCAGGAAGTACAATATCTGTTTTGCAGGGAGTATTTCTATATGGTCTTCTGTTCTGGACCTAGTTGTTGGGACCGCTTTGGAATAGGGGAGAGTTTTTTGTGATTTCCATCGGAATTGAATTGTTGAAGTGACCATGTTTCTCCTGTGTAGCAAGCGTAAAGCATTTTTTCCCATAACTCCGTGCTCACACAGTAAGACCTCTTGGACAAGGTGAGATAGCAGCAGATATTTTTCGTTTCTTCTTTCTGATCCTTCTTTTGGCGATAAGAAACTCGATTTTCGTCCACTAAGAAGTTGGGTTGTAGATAAGTTGTTAGTCAGCTCGGGGGATTCGTGGTGGTTTGTGGTTTATCAGCAGAAACAGGAGTTTTTGATTTTGGCAGAAACTGATATTTTTCCTGAATGATGTGTGGTTACCTGGTTGATCCTGCCAGTGGTATATGCTTGTTTAAAGGACTAAGCCATGCAAGTGCAAGTATGAGTGAATTGTACAACGAAACTGCGAATGGCTCGGTAAAACAGCTATAATTTCTTCGGTGCTAAATACTACTCGGATACCCGTAGTAATTCTAGAGCTAATACGTGCCTCCAAAACGACGCAAGTCGTGGTACAAATTAGAGATACAAGCCAACTTGTTGGTGATTCTAGATTTTTTTTCTGATCGCAATTATTGCGACGCACCGTTCAAATTTCTGACCTATCAACTTTGGATGGTAAGGTATTGGCTTACCATGGTTGTGACGGGTAACGGACCGTGGGTGCGGGATTCCGGAGAGGGAGCCTGAGAGACGGCTACCACATCCAAGGAAGGCAGCAGGCGCGCAACTTACCCAATCCGGACACCGGGAGGTAGTGACAAGAAATATCAATAGAGGGCCCGATGGGTTTTCTAATTGGAATGAGAACAAGGTAAACAGCTTATCGAGGAGCCAGCAGAGGGCAAGTCTGGTGCCAGCAGCCGCGGTAATTCCAGCTCTGTAAGCGTATACCAAAGTTGTTGCAGTTAAAACGCTCGTAGTCGGATTTTGGTGTCTGACTTGGGTCGTCCTCGCGGACGCTCTCAGGTTGGGCGCCTTTGTGGATGGGAGCTAGGTGGTGCTTAATTGGATCGCCTAGCTGCCGCCACCGTTTACTGTGAAAAAATTAGAGTGTTCAAAGCAGGCGATTGCCCTGAATACATTAGCATGGAATAATAGAATAGGACCCGGTCCTATTTTGTTGGTTTGTTTGAATCGGGTAATGATTAAGAGGGACGGTTGGGGGCATTCGTATTCCGACGTCAGAGGTGAAATTCTTGGATTGTCGGAAGACGAACAGCTGCGAAAGCGTCTGCCAAGGACGTTTTCATTGATCAAGAACGAAAGTAAGGGGATCGAAGACGATCAGATACCGTCGTAGTCTTTACTATAAACGATGAGGACTGGAGATCGGATAAGACTGATATATGGCTTATCCGGCATCCTTCGAGAAATCAAAGTGTTTGCTTTCTGGGGGGAGTATGGTCGCAAGGCTGAAACTTAAAGGAATTGACGGAAGGGCATCACCGGGTGTGGAGCCTGCGGCTTAATTTGACTCAACACGGGAAAACTTACCAGGTCAGGACATAGTAAGGATTGACAGATTGAGAGCTCTTTCTTGATTCTATGGTTGGTGGTGCATGGCCGTTCTTAGTTGGTGGAGTGATCTGTCTGGTTAATTCCGTTAACGAGCGAGACCTGGGCGTGCTAGCTAGGCGCCGTTACTATTTTTGGTAGCGAGGCTTGCCTTCCTAGACGGACTGTGGGCGTCTAGCCCACGGAAGCTCCAGGCAATAACAGGTCTGAGATGCCCTTAGATGTCCTGGGCCGCACGCGTGCTACACTGAACGGGTCAACGAGTTAGGATATGCGAAAGCATTTCCCAATCTCTAAATCCGTTCGTGATGGGGATCGACGGTTGCAATTTTCCGTCGTCAACGAGGAATACCTTGTAAGCGCGGGTCATCATCCCGCGCTGAATACGTCCCTGCCCTTTGTACACACCGCCCGTCGCTCCTACCGATTGAGTGGTCCGGTGAGGCCTTGGGAGAGCTAGATGAACTGATTATTCAGATCTTTTGGCTTGAACTTGGTCAAACCTTATCACTTAGAGGAAGGAGAAGTCGTAACAAGGTTTCCGTAGGTGAACCTGCGGAAGGATCATTCTTAGGACAGCCGGAAGATGTGTGTAATACATTAGTGTGAAGCACATCCAGGGCTTTAAAATTATCACGCGCATACCTTATACAATTTTTTTTTTTTACTTAACCATTAGAACCTACAAAACCAAAAAAAGCTGACCATGTGTGAGATATAAAATTACAACTCGTAACGGTGGATGTCTCGGCTCCTACATCGATGAAGAACGTAGCAAACTGCGAAACGTAATGCGAATTGCAGAACTCGTGAATCATCAAATTTTTGAACGCAAGTGGCGCTCGCGGGTAACCCTGCGAGCATGTCTGTTTGAGTGTCCGTACAAATTGGACTTTGGCATTCTGCGACTAGAGCAGGAGAGCAAAAGAAAATGGGGAGTGAAAATTGAATGGGGCTTGATTCTCTTCTTTGAAGATCGAGTCGCCCCAGTCTGTTTTTCGTTTTTCTATTTTTCTTTTTCTCGTGTTCCTCTTTGGTTTGCAACATGAGTGCTGCTGATGGGTGCGTCCTTGTCCAAACATGTTTTGGTTGAGAATCAAAATTGAAGGAAAGCAAACGCGTTGTAGATATTGTTTTGAGGGCTTGAACATTTTATTGATCGCCCCCTTTTCAGTTTCTTCCGTTTTTGATTTTTTTCGATTTCTCGCGAAACTGGATGTGGTCACCTGAAGTTGTTGTAGGCGATTTCAAAAACGATTGAAATCACTCCTCAGGGTGCTCTTTCTTTACCAAGCCAGTTTTTTTTTTCTTCTCCAAAGACCGGAAACGGTCTGGGAAAGTAGCTGTGCATTGTGGTGAGGCTGTTGAAAATGATGAAAACCGAATTCGGTTTCTCATGCCCTGCTGCGAATTGGTGTTTTTCGAAACGCAAACAGTTCTGCAGTGGTTGTTGCCTGAGAAGCCATTCCATGTGTTCGTGTATTTTTGATTTTTCCGGTTTCATTGGTCACGATGTTTGAGCTGAGATTTTGAGAAAGAAGGTGGATTCCATCTTGGTTGAGAAATTGAGCTGTACTGCTAGTTGTGAGTGTGTTTTTTTAGTTTTTGTGGATTGTCTAGAAAAGCAGAAAACTGAACCTCTGCAACTACAAAATATTTTTTGGATCTCAAATCAGACAAGATGACCCGCTGAATTTAAGCATATAATTAAGCGGAGGAAAAGAAACTAACCAGGATTCCCCTAGTAGCGGCGAGCGAAGCGGGAAAAGCCCAATATGAAAAGCCAGCTTGCTGGCGTTGTAGTTGAGCGGCCTGCAGGTGTCAGTCTGGGAAAGTGGCATGGAAGTGTCCACCGAGGAGGGTGAAAGTCCCGTCCATCCCATTCAGGGCACTTGGTACTAGGCCGTTTCAGTCGAGTCGGGTAGTTTGGGAATGCTGCTCTAATCGGTGGTAAATCTCATCGAAGGCTAAATACTGGTAGGAGACCGATAGCGAACAAGTACCGTGAGGGAAAGATGAAAAGCACTTTGAAAAGAGGGTGATAAGAACCTGAAACCGTTACGAGGGAAGCGGATTGCATCGAGTTGATGGGTGTCTGTGTTTTCAGCCAGAAATATAATTTTTGTGGTGTATTGATGCAGATACTTACCCGTCGTGAGTTTTTTGGTAGTCGATTTTGGGCTGCTAAAGACTGTGGGATCCCCTTTATTGGGTGAGGACGATGGGGCAGCGGTGCGATACGACCCGTCTTGAAACACGGACCAAGGAGTCTAGCGCTGCTGCGAGTCGACGGGACTTGAATCCTAGAGGCGCAGTGAAAGCGAGTTTTTACAAAATTCTGCAATTTGAGGGGGCATGAAATCGTTGATTTCAAGTCTCACCTAGAGCAGTAGCGCTAGGACCCGAAAGATGGTGAACTATGCCTGAGTAGGGCGAAGCCAGAAGAAATTCTGGTGGAGGCTCGTAGCGGTGCTGACGTGCAAATCGCTCGTCGAACTTGGGTATAGGGGCGAAAGACTAATCGAACCATCTAGTAGCTGGTTCCCCCCGAAGTTTCTCTCAGGATAGCGGGCTGACATGACGTTGTTTTGTGCGGTAAAGCGAATGATTAGTGCATTTGGGGGCGTTCAGCCTTCGGGCAATTCTCAAACTTTAAATGCGCAAGTGGCGCCGCTGCTTAATTGAGCGGTTGCTGGAAAAAACGTCAGCCCCGTGGGCCACTTTTGGTAAGCAGAACTGGCGATGCGGGATGAACCGAAAGCGTAGTTAAGGCGTCAAATTACCCGCTTATAGACCCCACAAAAGGTGTTGGTTCATCGAGACAGC
>JARGSG010000272.1:0-5000 GCA_030374805.1 Gracilaria gracilis | reverse complement strand
TTATGGTTTCTGGTTTTTTTCGATTTCAGTAGTTTTTGTTTCGGCCTACCAACATGCGAGAATCAGTTTTTACCTTTTCTGAACATCAATTGCAATGGCCACCTAATGTCATTGATATGTATATGTAACCATTCAAAAGGGTCTCAACCTCTTTGGTACATTGCAGAAAAGCGTTGAACACCGTTTCATGCAACTTTATTTTTCACTTCCAAATGATGTCAAGTTTCGTACAGTAGAGATGCTGTGAAATGTGTTACTGCAGTTTCACAGCACCGTAGACATATCTTCAAAAATGTTTTCTTGCATCATCTATCTGATGACAGTTTCTTCTTCAAAATGAAAGGCAGAGAGGCTCCTGAGGTTTACTTGTTACATGCAACCCAGCGAAAGAGAAAAATATTTGTGCGTTCAGTTTCTTCGATTTCTGGTTTTTCACCCATCGGTTAAGATTTCAGTTTTCATGGTTTCTGGTTTTTTTCGATTTCGGTAGTTTTTGTTTCTTAGTGCATTTCAGTTTCTATGGTTTCTGGTTTTTTTCGATTTCGGTAGTTTTTGTTTCCGAGTGCATTTCAGTTTTCATTGTTTCTGGTTTTTTCTGGTTTTTTTCGATTTCGGTAGTTTCTGTTTCTCATTGCATTTCAGTTTCTATGGTTTCTGGTTTTTTCTGGTTTTTTTCGATTTCAATAGTTTTTGTTTCGGCCTATCAACATGCGAGAATCAATTTTTCCCTTTTCTGAACATCAACTGCAATGGCCACGTATTTTCATTGACATGTATATGTAACCATTCAAAAGGGTCTCAACCTCTTTGATACATTGCAGAAAAGCTTTGAACACCGTTTCATGCAACTTTATTTTTCACTTCCAAATGATGTTAACTTTGGTACAGTAGAAATGCTGTGAAATGTGTTACTGCAGTTTCACAGCACCATAGACATATATTCAAAAACGTTTTCTTGCATCATCTGTCTGATGACAGTTTCTTCTTCAAAATGAAAGGCAGAGAGGCTCCTGAGGTTTACTTGTTACATGCAACCCAGCGAAAGAGAAAAATATATGTGCGTTCAGTTTCTTCGATTTCTGGTTTTTCACCCATCGGTTAAGATTTCAGTTTTCATGGTTTCTGGTTTTTTTCGATTTCGGTAGTTTTTGTTTCCGAGTGCATTTCAGTTTTCACTGTTTCTGGTTTTTTTTGGTTTTTTTTGATTTCGGTAGTTTCTGTTTCCCAGTGCATTTCAGTTTTTACGGTTTCTGGTTTTTTTCGATTTCAGTAGTTTTTGTTTCGGCCTACCAACATGCGAGAATCAGTTTTTACCTTTTCTGAACATCAACTGCAATGGCCACCTAATGTCATTGATATGTATATGTAACCATTCAAAAGGGTCTCAACCTCTTTGATACATTGCAGAAAAGCGTTAAACACCGTTTCATGCAACTTTATTTTTCATTTCCAAATGATGTCAAGTTTCGTACAGTAGAGATGCTGTGAAATGTGTTACTGCAGTTTCACAGCACCGTAGACATAACTTCAAAAATGTTTTCTTGCATCATCTATCTGATGACAGTTTCTTCTTCAAAATGAAAGGCAGAGAGGCTCCTGAGGTTTACTTGTTACATGCAACCCAGCGAAAGAGAAAAATATATGTGCGTTCAGTTTCTTCGATTTCTGGTTTTTCACCCATCGGTTAAGATTTCAGTTTTCATGGTTTCTGGTTTTTTTCGATTTCGGTAGTTTTTGTTTCCGAGTGCATTTCAGTTTTCATTGTTTCTGGTTTTTTCTGTTTTTTTTCGATTTCGGTAGTTTCTGTTTCGCAGTGCATTTCAGTTTTTATGGTTTCTGGTTTTTTTCGATTTCAGTAGTTTTTGTTTCGGCCTACCAACATGCGAGAATCAGTTTTTACCTTTTCTGAACATCAACTGCAATGGCCACCTAATGTCATTGATATGTATATGTAATCATTCAAAAGGGTCTCAACCTCTTTGATACATTGCAGAAAAGCGTTAAACACCGTTTCATGCAACTTTATTTTTCACTTCCAAATGATGTCAAGTTTCGTACAGTAGAGATGCTGTGAAATGTGTTACTGCAGTTTCACAGCACCATAGACATATTTCCAAAAATGTTTTCTTGCATCATCTATCTGATGACAGTTTCTTCTTCGAAATGAAAGGAACAGAGGCTCCTGAGGTTATCTGGTCGCATTCAACCTTGTGAAAGAGGAAAATATTTGTGCGTTCAGTTTCTTGGATTTCTCGTTTTTCACCCATCGGTTAAGATTTCAGTTTTCATGGTTTCTGGTTTTTTTCGATTTCGGTAGTTTTTGTTTCCGAGTGCATTTCAGTTTTCATTGTTTCTGGTTTTTTTTGGTTTTTTTTGATTTCGGTAGTTTCTGTTTCCCAGTGCATTTCAGTTTTTACGGTTTCTGGTTTTTTTCGATTTCAGTAGTTTTTGTTTCGGCCTACCAACATGCGAGAATCAGTTTTTACCTTTTCTGAACATCAACTGCAATGGCCACCTAATGTCATTGATATGTATATGCAACCATTCAAAAGGGTCTCAACCTCTTTGATACTTTGCAGAAAAGCGTTGAACACTAATTCATGCAAGTTTATTTTTCACTTCCAAATGATGTCAAGTTTCGTACAGTAGAGATGCTGTGAAATGTGTTACTGCAGTTTCACAGCACCGTAGACATAACTTCAAAAATGTTTTCTTGCATCATCTATCTGATGACAGTTTCTTCTTCAAAATGAAAGGCAGAGAGGCTCCTGAGGTTTACTTGTTACATGCAACCCAGCGAAAGAGAAAAATATATGTGCGTTCAGTTTCTTCGATTTCTGGTTTTTCACCCATCGGTTAAGATTTCAGTTTTCATGGTTTCTGGTTTTTTTCGATTTCGGTAGTTTTTGTTTCCGAGTGCATTTCAGTTTTCATTGTTTCTGGTTTTTTCTGTTTTTTTTCGATTTCGGTAGTTTCTGTTTCCCAGTGCATTTCAGTTTCTATGGTTTCTGGTTTTTTTCGATTTCAGTAGTTTTTGTTTCGGCCCACCAACATGCGAGAATCAGTTTTTACCTTTTCTGAACATCAACTGCAATGGCCACCTAATGTCATTGATATGTATATGTAACCATTCAAAAGGGTCTCAACCTCTTTGATACATTGCAGAAAAGCGTTGAACACCGTTTCCTGCAACTTTATTTTTCACTTCCAAATGATGTCAAGTTTCGTACAGTAGAGATGCTGTGAAATGTGTTACTGCAGTTTCACAGCACCATAGACATATTTCCAAAAATGTTTTTTTGCATCATCTATCTGATGACAGTTTCTTCTTCGAAATGAAAGGAACGGAGGCTCCTGAGGTTATCTGGTCGCATTCAACCTTGTGAAAGAGAAAAATATTTGTGCGTTCAGTTTCTTGGATTTCTGGTTTTTCACCCTTCCGTCAAGATTTCAGTTTTCATGATTTCTGTTTTTTTTTCGATTTCTGCAGTTTTTGTTTCCAACTACACTCGGACCCCAGTCAGTTTTTGTGGGTTCTGGTGTTTTTCGATTTCTGCAGTTTTCGTTTCCGACTATACTCGGATCCAAGCCAGTTTCTATGGTTTCTGGTTTTTTTCGAATTCTGCAGTTTTTGTTTCGGCGTATCTGCCTGCAGGGTTCGGTTTTTACGGTTTCTGGACATCAACTGCAATGGACATGTTCTGTCATTGGAAGGTATATGCAACCATTCAAACTGGTCTTAACCGCTATGCTACCTTCCAATAAAGCGTTAAACATCATTTCATGCAACTTTATTTTTCAATATCAATTCATGTCAACTGTCGTACAGTCGAGATGCTGTAAAATGTATTTCTGCAGTTTCACAGCACCATAGAGTTATCCCCAAATAGTATTTTGTTTGCAGCATCCTTCCGATGACAGTTTCTTCTTGGAAATAGATTGTATAGAGCTTTGTGAGGTTTACTGGTTGCATTCAACCTTGTGAAAGAAGAAAGAATGTGTGTTTTCAGTTTCTTCGATTTCTGGTTTTCTACCCTTCGCTTATGATTTCAGTTTTCAAGGTTTCTGGTTCTCTTTTCTATTTCTGTAGTTTCTCTTCTTTTCTCTGTAATATACGAATTGAGGGTTTCCCAGCCGACATCGGGATTCAGTTTTCATGGTTTCTGATTTTTTCCGGTTATTTTTGATTTTGTGAATTTCTGGTCATGGCGGTACGCATGCAAAACTCAGTTTCACCCATTTCTGAACATCAACCGGAAGGTTCATCCAACTCCCTTCAAACGATGTCAGACGCCTTTGTTTTGATTTCACCGTGTGTAACACGATCAAACTTGATCGTAAAAAGAGTTTTAGAGAGAGATAATTGCCTCTCGCTCATCAAATTAAAGTTACTGTTCATCAAGTTTTGTGAAATACATTTCTCGCCTTCCTCGCATCTGCTGGGCGCTCATCAAAGAGAGTCGCCCCAAAATCTTGAGATTCATATTTTTTTGTGCATCTGGTGAGAATTAGGGCGTAACTTGCGCTGGTCTTGCGGCAGTTAAGGGCCAGTAAACCAGAAAAACAATTATTTCCAATTTTTGTGATTTCTGTTGTTTTCGGATTCTGGTGAAGTTCAGGTTTTGTAGTTTTTGAACTTCTGCGAGAGCGAGCCTTCAGCTCGAGACTTTCTTATTCATTGCGGTCTAAGTACGTTTTTTTAATCACTGTGGGCATCTGCATCACTGCCAAAAAAATTTTCCGACCGGTATTACGAATTGAAATATCCGTTTTCAGTTTTGGTGGTTTCTGAAATTTTGCGAGAGGATGCCGCTAACTCCAGATTTTGTTGTTCATTGTTCTCTGGCTACGTTTGACAATCACTACCGATATCGGTAACAGTGATAAAAAAATTTTTCAACCAGTATTAGGAGCTGGAATATCCGTTTTCAGTTTTTGTGATTTCTGAACTTTCGCGATAGGACGCCACTAGCTCCAGATTTTGTTCCCCATTTCTCTCT
>JARGSG010000271.1:12500-25366 GCA_030374805.1 Gracilaria gracilis | reverse complement strand
TAGTGTAGTATATCGTTTACAAATAAATTATTTCCAGCAACCCCTAAAACCCCTAGGCCCCCGAGCCCCGAGCCCCAGAACCCTGTGCATGTGGGCGGTTCAGTTTTTCGAAAATCGATTCTCAGTTTTTTGAAAATCGATTTTGACCAAAACTGAAAACTGTCCATAACCCCTAAAACCCCTAGACCCCCAAGCCCCCGAACCCCCGAACCCTGCGCGTGTCGGTTTTCAGTTTTTGTGAAATCGATTTCCAGTTTTTTGAAAATCGATTTTGACCAAAACTGAAAACTGCCCATGACCCCCCCAACACCTAAACCCCCGAACCCCCGAACCCTGCGCGTGTCGGTTTTCAGTTTTTCTGAAATCGATTTCCAGTTTTTTGAAAATCGATTTTGACCAAAACTGAAAACTGTCCATAACCCCTAAAACCCCTAGACCCCCAAGCCCCCGAACCCCTGAACCCTGCGCGTGTCGGTTTTCAGTTTTTCTGAAATCGATTTCCAGTTTTTTGAAAATCGATTTTGACCAAAACTGAAAACTGCCCATGACCCCCCCAACACCTAAACCCCCGAACCCCCGAACCCTGCGCATGTCGGTTTCCAGTTTTTCAGAAATCGATTTTTAGTTTTTTGAAAATCGATTTTGACCAAAACTGAAAACTGCACACAACCCCCAAACACCCAAACCCCCCGAACCCCCGAACCCCCGAACCCTGCGCATGCCAAAATTTCAGTTTTCTGAAAATCGATTTTTAGAATTTCTGAAAACTGATTTTGACCGAAACTGAAAACTGCACATGACCCCCAAACCCCCGGACCCCTGAACCCCTGAACCTTGAACCCCTGAACCTTGTGCATGTCGGTTTTCGTTTCTCTGAAAATTGATTTTTGGTTTTTCTGAAAATCGATTTTGACCAAAACTGGAAACTGCACATGCCCCCGAAACCCCCGGACCCCTGAACCCCTGAACCTTGTGCATGTCGGTTTTCGTTCCTCTGAAAATTGATTTTTGGTTTTTCTGAAAATCAATTTTGACCAAAACTGAAAACTGCTCGTGACCCCCAAACCCCCAGACCCCCCCCCTCCCCCCCGCCCCAAGCCCTCAAGCCCCCGAACACTGCTTTCGGTTTTTCGAAAATCGATTTTCAGTTTTTTTAAAATCGATTTTGAGCGAAACTGAATCTGGACGGTTTGCGGTTTTGTGTAAGTGGATTCTGAATGTAATCGAAAACTAGGTTTATTGTAGAGTAGTTTAGTATAGTCATGTATATCATTTACACTTAACATATTATCCGCATCCTCTCCAGAAATCCCCAGACCGGCAAACCCTCCGAGGCTGTGCATGTCGGTTTTCAGTTTTCAGTTTTTCGAAAATCGATTTTTGGTTTTTCTGAAAATCGATTTTGAGGAAAATTGAGATCTGTCTACGACCCCTGATATCCATAGACTCTCGCACCTCTGGGCCCCCCACACCTTCCAATCCACGCCCTGGTTGGTTATCGGTTTTCGAAAATCGATTTTTAGCTTTTTGAAAATCGGTTTTGACCGCAACTGGAGATGAACGGTTTTCGGTTTTCCGAAAATCGATTCTGACCAAAATCGAAAACTAAGTTTTTTGTAGAGTAGTGTAGTATATAGTATAGTACATCGTTTACACGTAAATTATTATCATTGAACTCCCCTAAACTCCTAGACCCCGCAAGCTTCTGAATCCTGTGCATGTTGGTTTTCAGTCCTTCGAAAAATCGATTTTCGGTTTTGCTGAAAATCTCTTTTGACGAAAACTGAAAACTGCACATGACCCTTACAACCTCTTCCCCGAAAGCCATCGAGTCCTGTGCATGCATGCATGCCGGTTTCCAGATTCTTGAGAATCGAGTTTTGCTTTTCACCGAAACTGAATACTGCACATGACGGTGTTCAGATTTTCAAAAATCGATTATGATAGAAATTGAAAATTAAGCAAAGGGTATATTCGTAGCATGGAGGCGTTCCCTTAGATTCTGCGAGACCGTTTCACCTTGTCGTGCCGGTTTTTTGTTTTTTTGAAAATCGGTTTTGACCGAAACCGAGCATGACCGGTTTTCAGATTTTCTAAAAATCAATTTTGACTGAAACTGCATTTCAGTTTTTACGGTTTCTGGTTTTTTTCGATTTCAGTAGTTTTTGTTTCCGTGTGCATTTCAGTTTCTATGGTTTCTGGTTTTTTTCGACTTCGGCAGTTTTTGTTTCCCAGTGCATTTCAGTTTTTATGGTTTCTGGTTTTTTTCGATTTCAGTAGTTTTTGTTTCGGCCTACCAACATGCGAGAATCAGTTTTTACCTTTTCTGAACATCAATTGCAATGGCCACCTAATGTCATTGATATGTATATGTAACCATTCAAAAGGGTCTCAACCTCTTTGGTACATTGCAGAAAAGCGTTGAACACCGTTTCATGCAACTTTATTTTTCACTTCCAAATGATGTCAAGTTTCGTACAGTAGAGATGCTGTGAAATGTGTTACTGCAGTTTCACAGCACCGTAGACATATCTTCAAAAATGTTTTCTTGCATCATCTATCTGATGACAGTTTCTTCTTCAAAATGAAAGGCAGAGAGGCTCCTGAGGTTTACTTGTTACATGCAACCCAGCGAAAGAGAAAAATATTTGTGCGTTCAGTTTCTTCGATTTCTGGTTTTTCACCCATCGGTTAAGATTTCAGTTTTCATGGTTTCTGGTTTTTTTCGATTTCGGTAGTTTTTGTTTCTTAGTGCATTTCAGTTTCTATGGTTTCTGGTTTTTTTCGATTTCGGTAGTTTTTGTTTCCGAGTGCATTTCAGTTTTCATTGTTTCTGGTTTTTTCTGGTTTTTTTCGATTTCGGTAGTTTCTGTTTCTCATTGCATTTCAGTTTCTATGGTTTCTGGTTTTTTCTGGTTTTTTTCGATTTCAATAGTTTTTGTTTCGGCCTATCAACATGCGAGAATCAATTTTTCCCTTTTCTGAACATCAACTGCAATGGCCACGTATTTTCATTGACATGTATATGTAACCATTCAAAAGGGTCTCAACCTCTTTGATACATTGCAGAAAAGCTTTGAACACCGTTTCATGCAACTTTATTTTTCACTTCCAAATGATGTTAACTTTGGTACAGTAGAAATGCTGTGAAATGTGTTACTGCAGTTTCACAGCACCATAGACATATATTCAAAAACGTTTTCTTGCATCATCTGTCTGATGACAGTTTCTTCTTCAAAATGAAAGGCAGAGAGGCTCCTGAGGTTTACTTGTTACATGCAACCCAGCGAAAGAGAAAAATATATGTGCGTTCAGTTTCTTCGATTTCTGGTTTTTCACCCATCGGTTAAGATTTCAGTTTTCATGGTTTCTGGTTTTTTTCGATTTCGGTAGTTTTTGTTTCCGAGTGCATTTCAGTTTTCACTGTTTCTGGTTTTTTTTGGTTTTTTTTGATTTCGGTAGTTTCTGTTTCCCAGTGCATTTCAGTTTTTACGGTTTCTGGTTTTTTTCGATTTCAGTAGTTTTTGTTTCGGCCTACCAACATGCGAGAATCAGTTTTTACCTTTTCTGAACATCAACTGCAATGGCCACCTAATGTCATTGATATGTATATGTAACCATTCAAAAGGGTCTCAACCTCTTTGATACATTGCAGAAAAGCGTTAAACACCGTTTCATGCAACTTTATTTTTCATTTCCAAATGATGTCAAGTTTCGTACAGTAGAGATGCTGTGAAATGTGTTACTGCAGTTTCACAGCACCGTAGACATAACTTCAAAAATGTTTTCTTGCATCATCTATCTGATGACAGTTTCTTCTTCAAAATGAAAGGCAGAGAGGCTCCTGAGGTTTACTTGTTACATGCAACCCAGCGAAAGAGAAAAATATATGTGCGTTCAGTTTCTTCGATTTCTGGTTTTTCACCCATCGGTTAAGATTTCAGTTTTCATGGTTTCTGGTTTTTTTCGATTTCGGTAGTTTTTGTTTCCGAGTGCATTTCAGTTTTCATTGTTTCTGGTTTTTTCTGTTTTTTTTCGATTTCGGTAGTTTCTGTTTCGCAGTGCATTTCAGTTTTTATGGTTTCTGGTTTTTTTCGATTTCAGTAGTTTTTGTTTCGGCCTACCAACATGCGAGAATCAGTTTTTACCTTTTCTGAACATCAACTGCAATGGCCACCTAATGTCATTGATATGTATATGTAATCATTCAAAAGGGTCTCAACCTCTTTGATACATTGCAGAAAAGCGTTAAACACCGTTTCATGCAACTTTATTTTTCACTTCCAAATGATGTCAAGTTTCGTACAGTAGAGATGCTGTGAAATGTGTTACTGCAGTTTCACAGCACCATAGACATATTTCCAAAAATGTTTTCTTGCATCATCTATCTGATGACAGTTTCTTCTTCGAAATGAAAGGAACAGAGGCTCCTGAGGTTATCTGGTCGCATTCAACCTTGTGAAAGAGGAAAATATTTGTGCGTTCAGTTTCTTGGATTTCTCGTTTTTCACCCATCGGTTAAGATTTCAGTTTTCATGGTTTCTGGTTTTTTTCGATTTCGGTAGTTTTTGTTTCCGAGTGCATTTCAGTTTTCATTGTTTCTGGTTTTTTTTGGTTTTTTTTGATTTCGGTAGTTTCTGTTTCCCAGTGCATTTCAGTTTTTACGGTTTCTGGTTTTTTTCGATTTCAGTAGTTTTTGTTTCGGCCTACCAACATGCGAGAATCAGTTTTTACCTTTTCTGAACATCAACTGCAATGGCCACCTAATGTCATTGATATGTATATGCAACCATTCAAAAGGGTCTCAACCTCTTTGATACTTTGCAGAAAAGCGTTGAACACTAATTCATGCAAGTTTATTTTTCACTTCCAAATGATGTCAAGTTTCGTACAGTAGAGATGCTGTGAAATGTGTTACTGCAGTTTCACAGCACCGTAGACATAACTTCAAAAATGTTTTCTTGCATCATCTATCTGATGACAGTTTCTTCTTCAAAATGAAAGGCAGAGAGGCTCCTGAGGTTTACTTGTTACATGCAACCCAGCGAAAGAGAAAAATATATGTGCGTTCAGTTTCTTCGATTTCTGGTTTTTCACCCATCGGTTAAGATTTCAGTTTTCATGGTTTCTGGTTTTTTTCGATTTCGGTAGTTTTTGTTTCCGAGTGCATTTCAGTTTTCATTGTTTCTGGTTTTTTCTGTTTTTTTTCGATTTCGGTAGTTTCTGTTTCCCAGTGCATTTCAGTTTCTATGGTTTCTGGTTTTTTTCGATTTCAGTAGTTTTTGTTTCGGCCCACCAACATGCGAGAATCAGTTTTTACCTTTTCTGAACATCAACTGCAATGGCCACCTAATGTCATTGATATGTATATGTAACCATTCAAAAGGGTCTCAACCTCTTTGATACATTGCAGAAAAGCGTTGAACACCGTTTCCTGCAACTTTATTTTTCACTTCCAAATGATGTCAAGTTTCGTACAGTAGAGATGCTGTGAAATGTGTTACTGCAGTTTCACAGCACCATAGACATATTTCCAAAAATGTTTTTTTGCATCATCTATCTGATGACAGTTTCTTCTTCGAAATGAAAGGAACGGAGGCTCCTGAGGTTATCTGGTCGCATTCAACCTTGTGAAAGAGAAAAATATTTGTGCGTTCAGTTTCTTGGATTTCTGGTTTTTCACCCTTCCGTCAAGATTTCAGTTTTCATGATTTCTGTTTTTTTTTCGATTTCTGCAGTTTTTGTTTCCAACTACACTCGGACCCCAGTCAGTTTTTGTGGGTTCTGGTGTTTTTCGATTTCTGCAGTTTTCGTTTCCGACTATACTCGGATCCAAGCCAGTTTCTATGGTTTCTGGTTTTTTTCGAATTCTGCAGTTTTTGTTTCGGCGTATCTGCCTGCAGGGTTCGGTTTTTACGGTTTCTGGACATCAACTGCAATGGACATGTTCTGTCATTGGAAGGTATATGCAACCATTCAAACTGGTCTTAACCGCTATGCTACCTTCCAATAAAGCGTTAAACATCATTTCATGCAACTTTATTTTTCAATATCAATTCATGTCAACTGTCGTACAGTCGAGATGCTGTAAAATGTATTTCTGCAGTTTCACAGCACCATAGAGTTATCCCCAAATAGTATTTTGTTTGCAGCATCCTTCCGATGACAGTTTCTTCTTGGAAATAGATTGTATAGAGCTTTGTGAGGTTTACTGGTTGCATTCAACCTTGTGAAAGAAGAAAGAATGTGTGTTTTCAGTTTCTTCGATTTCTGGTTTTCTACCCTTCGCTTATGATTTCAGTTTTCAAGGTTTCTGGTTCTCTTTTCTATTTCTGTAGTTTCTCTTCTTTTCTCTGTAATATACGAATTGAGGGTTTCCCAGCCGACATCGGGATTCAGTTTTCATGGTTTCTGATTTTTTCCGGTTATTTTTGATTTTGTGAATTTCTGGTCATGGCGGTACGCATGCAAAACTCAGTTTCACCCATTTCTGAACATCAACCGGAAGGTTCATCCAACTCCCTTCAAACGATGTCAGACGCCTTTGTTTTGATTTCACCGTGTGTAACACGATCAAACTTGATCGTAAAAAGAGTTTTAGAGAGAGATAATTGCCTCTCGCTCATCAAATTAAAGTTACTGTTCATCAAGTTTTGTGAAATACATTTCTCGCCTTCCTCGCATCTGCTGGGCGCTCATCAAAGAGAGTCGCCCCAAAATCTTGAGATTCATATTTTTTTGTGCATCTGGTGAGAATTAGGGCGTAACTTGCGCTGGTCTTGCGGCAGTTAAGGGCCAGTAAACCAGAAAAACAATTATTTCCAATTTTTGTGATTTCTGTTGTTTTCGGATTCTGGTGAAGTTCAGGTTTTGTAGTTTTTGAACTTCTGCGAGAGCGAGCCTTCAGCTCGAGACTTTCTTATTCATTGCGGTCTAAGTACGTTTTTTTAATCACTGTGGGCATCTGCATCACTGCCAAAAAAATTTTCCGACCGGTATTACGAATTGAAATATCCGTTTTCAGTTTTGGTGGTTTCTGAAATTTTGCGAGAGGATGCCGCTAACTCCAGATTTTGTTGTTCATTGTTCTCTGGCTACGTTTGACAATCACTACCGATATCGGTAACAGTGATAAAAAAATTTTTCAACCAGTATTAGGAGCTGGAATATCCGTTTTCAGTTTTTGTGATTTCTGAACTTTCGCGATAGGACGCCACTAGCTCCAGATTTTGTTCCCCATTTCTCTCTAGATACGTTTGACCATCAGTAGAGGTATCAAGAACAGTGATAAAAATTATTTCCAACCAGTATTAGGAGCTGGAACATCCGTTTTCAGTTTTTGCCTTTTCTGGTTTTGCGGGAAATGTGACATGATCTCAATGGGGAAAACTATTGTTGTTGCAGAGAGAACTCGTAAAAGTGTCAGGGAGTGTTTAGCATGCAAAGTGGATTTGAGGAAAATTACCGGCGTCAAGTTCTGAGGCGTTTCAATTCGCATCTACTTTGTTCAGTTTTGACAGTTTCTGAAATCGGCGATTTTACTACGTAAACACTAAAGAATTGATTGATGTGAAAAAATTTGAAGTCAAAATTAACAAGTCCCAAATTGCAAAAAGTCGATTTCAGGGTATGTATTACAAAAAAATTTTGGCGACAAGGGGCTGATCATCTTATATGAGGGGAAGGTGGTGGTCGGATGTGAGAAACCAAAATCTGGTTTTCTCGATTTCGACCGATCCTGAACCTCGCATGTGTGCTATGCCGTGAGGCTGGTTCACGTGTGTTGGGAATCGAGAGGGTGAAGCTTGGATGTTGACTTGGCCTCAATTGCCTTGCACAGTGCCGGCGGATCCAGACGGTGAAACAGACGTCACCTTTCGAAAAATCTCTTTCTCACCGAAGCCTGACAAGGAACGCGAAGTTTTCGGATTTCCTTCTGTAAGGGTCATTCAACGAGAAGGGGAGAAAACTATGTGAGGAGCCCTTTACGGGCGGATGTGGTGGAACGCCTAGTTTCCATAAAATAAACACGTCCTTGTGGGAGAAATATATGTGGGGTTATTTTGAAGGTCACCAAATCTCTTCGTGATGCTGGCCTTCTTCTAGCCAAACATATGAGTTGGAGGCAGTGTACTGCGAACTGTTTCCGCAAACTCGAAAAGAGCTGCAGTAACCGTGGGGGATGCGTTTGTGGGTTTTTTTTTTCGTTTCTCGTTGTTGTGCAATGCTTCATTGCGTTGCGCAGTTGCAGAAAAAAAAAAATCCCACACGCATAACGTAGGGTGCCATGTACTAAATTGGGTGTAGGAAGTCAACGAGGCCGAATTCTTGTTGTTGCTGAGAAAAGAGGATTCAAGTTATTGAAGAATCGATTTTCACCGGCGATTGAGTTCACCTCTGACGATTTCTGGTGGAGGTCACCTGTCCATTGGTTCTTGTAGTTTTCTCTACAGGCCTTCGGTTTTGTGATTTTCCGGTACCTAAAATTTATGTTCTGGTATGCGAGAGCACTTTGCCCTAGGGAGAAAACAAAAGTTGGCTAGTTGAGTGAACGGAAGGCCCTCTCGCCGCTTTCACAGGTGGCTTGAGACCTTTCATGTGGGGGTCTGAGACTTGGCATTAAAAACGTCCAGTCTCAGGCATGTTGGAGAAGTAACTTTCTTGCGTTTGAAAGATATTGACAAGTATCGTAAAATTAAAAACGCGATCCTACACGGAAATTCATACGTTCCTGGAACTCCCCCTAGAGGAAACTAGTTCAGTTTCTGTACTATGTGAACTTTAGGGGTTGTAGAACCTTGGACAGTGTTTTTTCGCGGGCTGGTGAAACGTTGGCTTTTGCGGAAAATCATTATTTTGCAAAACTGCAAGACGCATGATGCAGGAAAAGTCGATTTCGGTCGAAATCAGAAATTTCTGATTTTCTGTTGAATAGAGGGGCTGGGCATCTTATCTTGCTCAATATTCTTTTTTGGCGGGCGAGCTATTTGAACTAGAGTTGTGTTCAGATTGAAAAGCGTGAGTGTTTGTTGCGTCACATCTTGGGTCAACGTCTCTGTGTGTAAAAGGTACCTTGGCAGTATGTTGGTAATTCAAGTACTGGCAGTTGTTTGCGAAGCAGGAAAATAAACTTGTGAGCTGAAATGTTCGTCTGATAGGTTTTTGCCTTAAACGATTTCTGATTTCCAAATGTTCACTACGCAGGCATGCGGACCAGGAAGTACAATATCTGTTTTGCAGGGAGTATTTCTATATGGTCTTCTGTTCTGGACCTAGTTGTTGGGACCGCTTTGGAATAGGGGAGAGTTTTTTGTGATTTCCATCGGAATTGAATTGTTGAAGTGACCATGTTTCTCCTGTGTAGCAAGCGTAAAGCATTTTTTCCCATAACTCCGTGCTCACACAGTAAGACCTCTTGGACAAGGTGAGATAGCAGCAGATATTTTTCGTTTCTTCTTTCTGATCCTTCTTTTGGCGATAAGAAACTCGATTTTCGTCCACTAAGAAGTTGGGTTGTAGATAAGTTGTTAGTCAGCTCGGGGGATTCGTGGTGGTTTGTGGTTTATCAGCAGAAACAGGAGTTTTTGATTTTGGCAGAAACTGATATTTTTCCTGAATGATGTGTGGTTACCTGGTTGATCCTGCCAGTGGTATATGCTTGTTTAAAGGACTAAGCCATGCAAGTGCAAGTATGAGTGAATTGTACAACGAAACTGCGAATGGCTCGGTAAAACAGCTATAATTTCTTCGGTGCTAAATACTACTCGGATACCCGTAGTAATTCTAGAGCTAATACGTGCCTCCAAAACGACGCAAGTCGTGGTACAAATTAGAGATACAAGCCAACTTGTTGGTGATTCTAGATTTTTTTTCTGATCGCAATTATTGCGACGCACCGTTCAAATTTCTGACCTATCAACTTTGGATGGTAAGGTATTGGCTTACCATGGTTGTGACGGGTAACGGACCGTGGGTGCGGGATTCCGGAGAGGGAGCCTGAGAGACGGCTACCACATCCAAGGAAGGCAGCAGGCGCGCAACTTACCCAATCCGGACACCGGGAGGTAGTGACAAGAAATATCAATAGAGGGCCCGATGGGTTTTCTAATTGGAATGAGAACAAGGTAAACAGCTTATCGAGGAGCCAGCAGAGGGCAAGTCTGGTGCCAGCAGCCGCGGTAATTCCAGCTCTGTAAGCGTATACCAAAGTTGTTGCAGTTAAAACGCTCGTAGTCGGATTTTGGTGTCTGACTTGGGTCGTCCTCGCGGACGCTCTCAGGTTGGGCGCCTTTGTGGATGGGAGCTAGGTGGTGCTTAATTGGATCGCCTAGCTGCCGCCACCGTTTACTGTGAAAAAATTAGAGTGTTCAAAGCAGGCGATTGCCCTGAATACATTAGCATGGAATAATAGAATAGGACCCGGTCCTATTTTGTTGGTTTGTTTGAATCGGGTAATGATTAAGAGGGACGGTTGGGGGCATTCGTATTCCGACGTCAGAGGTGAAATTCTTGGATTGTCGGAAGACGAACAGCTGCGAAAGCGTCTGCCAAGGACGTTTTCATTGATCAAGAACGAAAGTAAGGGGATCGAAGACGATCAGATACCGTCGTAGTCTTTACTATAAACGATGAGGACTGGAGATCGGATAAGACTGATATATGGCTTATCCGGCATCCTTCGAGAAATCAAAGTGTTTGCTTTCTGGGGGGAGTATGGTCGCAAGGCTGAAACTTAAAGGAATTGACGGAAGGGCATCACCGGGTGTGGAGCCTGCGGCTTAATTTGACTCAACACGGGAAAACTTACCAGGTCAGGACATAGTAAGGATTGACAGATTGAGAGCTCTTTCTTGATTCTATGGTTGGTGGTGCATGGCCGTTCTTAGTTGGTGGAGTGATCTGTCTGGTTAATTCCGTTAACGAGCGAGACCTGGGCGTGCTAGCTAGGCGCCGTTACTATTTTTGGTAGCGAGGCTTGCCTTCCTAGACGGACTGTGGGCGTCTAGCCCACGGAAGCTCCAGGCAATAACAGGTCTGAGATGCCCTTAGATGTCCTGGGCCGCACGCGTGCTACACTGAACGGGTCAACGAGTTAGGATATGCGAAAGCATTTCCCAATCTCTAAATCCGTTCGTGATGGGGATCGACGGTTGCAATTTTCCGTCGTCAACGAGGAATACCTTGTAAGCGCGGGTCATCATCCCGCGCTGAATACGTCCCTGCCCTTTGTACACACCGCCCGTCGCTCCTACCGATTGAGTGGTCCGGTGAGGCCTTGGGAGAGCTAGATGAACTGATTATTCAGATCTTTTGGCTTGAACTTGGTCAAACCTTATCACTTAGAGGAAGGAGAAGTCGTAACAAGGTTTCCGTAGGTGAACCTGCGGAAGGATCATTCTTAGGACAGCCGGAAGATGTGTGTAATACATTAGTGTGAAGCACATCCAGGGCTTTAAAATTATCACGCGCATACCTTATACAATTTTTTTTTTTTACTTAACCATTAGAACCTACAAAACCAAAAAAAGCTGACCATGTGTGAGATATAAAATTACAACTCGTAACGGTGGATGTCTCGGCTCCTACATCGATGAAGAACGTAGCAAACTGCGAAACGTAATGCGAATTGCAGAACTCGTGAATCATCAAATTTTTGAACGCAAGTGGCGCTCGCGGGTAACCCTGCGAGCATGTCTGTTTGAGTGTCCGTACAAATTGGACTTTGGCATTCTGCGACTAGAGCAGGAGAGCAAAAGAAAATGGGGAGTGAAAATTGAATGGGGCTTGATTCTCTTCTTTGAAGATCGAGTCGCCCCAGTCTGTTTTTCGTTTTTCTATTTTTCTTTTTCTCGTGTTCCTCTTTGGTTTGCAACATGAGTGCTGCTGATGGGTGCGTCCTTGTCCAAACATGTTTTGGTTGAGAATCAAAATTGAAGGAAAGCAAACGCGTTGTAGATATTGTTTTGAGGGCTTGAACATTTTATTGATCGCCCCCTTTTCAGTTTCTTCCGTTTTTGATTTTTTTCGATTTCTCGCGAAACTGGATGTGGTCACCTGAAGTTGTTGTAGGCGATTTCAAAAACGATTGAAATCACTCCTCAGGGTGCTCTTTCTTTACCAAGCCAGTTTTTTTTTTCTTCTCCAAAGACCGGAAACGGTCTGGGAAAGTAGCTGTGCATTGTGGTGAGGCTGTTGAAAATGATGAAAACCGAATTCGGTTTCTCATGCCCTGCTGCGAATTGGTGTTTTTCGAAACGCAAACAGTTCTGCAGTGGTTGTTGCCTGAGAAGCCATTCCATGTGTTCGTGTATTTTTGATTTTTCCGGTTTCATTGGTCACGATGTTTGAGCTGAGATTTTGAGAAAGAAGGTGGATTCCATCTTGGTTGAGAAATTGAGCTGTACTGCTAGTTGTGAGTGTGTTTTTTTAGTTTTTGTGGATTGTCTAGAAAAGCAGAAAACTGAACCTCTGCAACTACAAAATATTTTTTGGATCTCAAATCAGACAAGATGACCCGCTGAATTTAAGCATATAATTAAGCGGAGGAAAAGAAACTAACCAGGATTCCCCTAGTAGCGGCGAGCGAAGCGGGAAAAGCCCAATATGAAAAGCCAGCTTGCTGGCGTTGTAGTTGAGCGGCCTGCAGGTGTCAGTCTGGGAAAGTGGCATGGAAGTGTCCACCGAGGAGGGTGAAAGTCCCGTCCATCCCATTCAGGGCACTTGGTACTAGGCCGTTTCAGTCGAGTCGGGTAGTTTGGGAATGCTGCTCTAATCGGTGGTAAATCTCATCGAAGGCTAAATACTGGTAGGAGACCGATAGCGAACAAGTACCGTGAGGGAAAGATGAAAAGCACTTTGAAAAGAGG
>JARGSG010000271.1:0-7500 GCA_030374805.1 Gracilaria gracilis | reverse complement strand
GTTTTGTGTAAGTGGATTCTGAATGTAATCGAAAACTAGGTTTATTGTAGAGTAGTTTAGTATAGTCATGTATATCATTTACACTTAACATATTATCCGCATCCTCTCCAGAAATCCCCAGACCGGCAAACCCTCCGAGGCTGTGCATGTCGGTTTTCAGTTTTCAGTTTTTCGAAAATCGATTTTTGGTTTTTCTGAAAATCGATTTTGAGGAAAATTGAGATCTGTCTACGACCCCTGATATCCATAGACTCTCGCACCTCTGGGCCCCCCACACCTTCCAATCCACGCCCTGGTTGGTTATCGGTTTTCGAAAATCGATTTTTAGCTTTTTGAAAATCGGTTTTGACCGCAACTGGAGATGAACGGTTTTCGGTTTTCCGAAAATCGATTCTGACCAAAATCGAAAACTAAGTTTTTTGTAGAGTAGTGTAGTATATAGTATAGTACATCGTTTACACGTAAATTATTATCATTGAACTCCCCTAAACTCCTAGACCCCGCAAGCTTCTGAATCCTGTGCATGTTGGTTTTCAGTCCTTCGAAAAATCGATTTTCGGTTTTGCTGAAAATCTCTTTTGACGAAAACTGAAAACTGCACATGACCCTTACAACCTCTTCCCCGAAAGCCATCGAGTCCTGTGCATGCATGCATGCCGGTTTCCAGATTCTTGAGAATCGAGTTTTGCTTTTCACCGAAACTGAATACTGCACATGACGGTGTTCAGATTTTCAAAAATCGATTATGATAGAAATTGAAAATTAAGCAAAGGGTATATTCGTAGCATGGAGGCGTTCCCTTAGATTCTGCGAGACCGTTTCACCTTGTCGTGCCGGTTTTTTGTTTTTTTGAAAATCGGTTTTGACCGAAACCGAGCATGACCGGTTTTCAGATTTTCTAAAAATCAATTTTGACTGAAACTGCATTTCAGTTTTTACGGTTTCTGGTTTTTTTCGATTTCAGTAGTTTTTGTTTCCGTGTGCATTTCAGTTTCTATGGTTTCTGGTTTTTTTCGACTTCGGCAGTTTTTGTTTCCCAGTGCATTTCAGTTTTTATGGTTTCTGGTTTTTTTCGATTTCAGTAGTTTTTGTTTCGGCCTACCAACATGCGAGAATCAGTTTTTACCTTTTCTGAACATCAATTGCAATGGCCACCTAATGTCATTGATATGTATATGTAACCATTCAAAAGGGTCTCAACCTCTTTGGTACATTGCAGAAAAGCGTTGAACACCGTTTCATGCAACTTTATTTTTCACTTCCAAATGATGTCAAGTTTCGTACAGTAGAGATGCTGTGAAATGTGTTACTGCAGTTTCACAGCACCGTAGACATATCTTCAAAAATGTTTTCTTGCATCATCTATCTGATGACAGTTTCTTCTTCAAAATGAAAGGCAGAGAGGCTCCTGAGGTTTACTTGTTACATGCAACCCAGCGAAAGAGAAAAATATTTGTGCGTTCAGTTTCTTCGATTTCTGGTTTTTCACCCATCGGTTAAGATTTCAGTTTTCATGGTTTCTGGTTTTTTTCGATTTCGGTAGTTTTTGTTTCTTAGTGCATTTCAGTTTCTATGGTTTCTGGTTTTTTTCGATTTCGGTAGTTTTTGTTTCCGAGTGCATTTCAGTTTTCATTGTTTCTGGTTTTTTCTGGTTTTTTTCGATTTCGGTAGTTTCTGTTTCTCATTGCATTTCAGTTTCTATGGTTTCTGGTTTTTTCTGGTTTTTTTTCGATTTCAATAGTTTTTGTTTCGGCCTATCAACATGCGAGAATCAATTTTTCCCTTTTCTGAACATCAACTGCAATGGCCACGTATTTTCATTGACATGTATATGTAACCATTCAAAAGGGTCTCAACCTCTTTGATACATTGCAGAAAAGCTTTGAACACCGTTTCATGCAACTTTATTTTTCACTTCCAAATGATGTTAACTTTGGTACAGTAGAAATGCTGTGAAATGTGTTACTGCAGTTTCACAGCACCATAGACATATATTCAAAAACGTTTTCTTGCATCATCTGTCTGATGACAGTTTCTTCTTCAAAATGAAAGGCAGAGAGGCTCCTGAGGTTTACTTGTTACATGCAACCCAGCGAAAGAGAAAAATATATGTGCGTTCAGTTTCTTCGATTTCTGGTTTTTCACCCATCGGTTAAGATTTCAGTTTTCATGGTTTCTGGTTTTTTTCGATTTCGGTAGTTTTTGTTTCCGAGTGCATTTCAGTTTTCACTGTTTCTGGTTTTTTTTGGTTTTTTTTGATTTCGGTAGTTTCTGTTTCCCAGTGCATTTCAGTTTTTACGGTTTCTGGTTTTTTTCGATTTCAGTAGTTTTTGTTTCGGCCTACCAACATGCGAGAATCAGTTTTTACCTTTTCTGAACATCAACTGCAATGGCCACCTAATGTCATTGATATGTATATGTAACCATTCAAAAGGGTCTCAACCTCTTTGATACATTGCAGAAAAGCGTTAAACACCGTTTCATGCAACTTTATTTTTCATTTCCAAATGATGTCAAGTTTCGTACAGTAGAGATGCTGTGAAATGTGTTACTGCAGTTTCACAGCACCGTAGACATAACTTCAAAAATGTTTTCTTGCATCATCTATCTGATGACAGTTTCTTCTTCAAAATGAAAGGCAGAGAGGCTCCTGAGGTTTACTTGTTACATGCAACCCAGCGAAAGAGAAAAATATATGTGCGTTCAGTTTCTTCGATTTCTGGTTTTTCACCCATCGGTTAAGATTTCAGTTTTCATGGTTTCTGGTTTTTTTCGATTTCGGTAGTTTTTGTTTCCGAGTGCATTTCAGTTTTCATTGTTTCTGGTTTTTTCTGTTTTTTTTCGATTTCGGTAGTTTCTGTTTCGCAGTGCATTTCAGTTTTTATGGTTTCTGGTTTTTTTCGATTTCAGTAGTTTTTGTTTCGGCCTACCAACATGCGAGAATCAGTTTTTACCTTTTCTGAACATCAACTGCAATGGCCACCTAATGTCATTGATATGTATATGTAATCATTCAAAAGGGTCTCAACCTCTTTGATACATTGCAGAAAAGCGTTAAAACACCGTTTCATGCAACTTTATTTTTCACTTCCAAATGATGTCAAGTTTCGTACAGTAGAGATGCTGTGAAATGTGTTACTGCAGTTTCACAGCACCATAGACATATTTCCAAAAATGTTTTCTTGCATCATCTATCTGATGACAGTTTCTTCTTCGAAATGAAAGGAACAGAGGCTCCTGAGGTTATCTGGTCGCATTCAACCTTGTGAAAGAGGAAAATATTTGTGCGTTCAGTTTCTTGGATTTCTCGTTTTTCACCCATCGGTTAAGATTTCAGTTTTCATGGTTTCTGGTTTTTTTCGATTTCGGTAGTTTTTGTTTCCGAGTGCATTTCAGTTTTCATTGTTTCTGGTTTTTTTATTTTTGGTTTTTTTTTTGATTTCGGTAGTTTCTGTTTCCCAGTGCATTTCAGTTTTTACGGTTTCTGGTTTTTTTCGATTTCAGTAGTTTTTGTTTCGGCCTACCAACATGCGGAGAATCAGTTTTTACCTTTTCTGAACATCAACTGCAATGGCCACCTAATGTCATTGATATGTATATGCAACCATTCAAAAGGGTCTCAACCTCTTTGATACTTTGCAGAAAAGCGTTGAACACTAATTCATGCAAGTTTATTTTTCACTTCCAAATGATGTCAAGTTTCGTACAGTAGAGATGCTGTGAAATGTGGTTACTGCAGTTTCACAGCACCGTAGACATAACTTCAAAAATGTTTTCTTGCATCATCTATCTGATGACAGTTTCTTCTTCAAAATGAAAGGCAGAGAGGCTCCTGAGGTTTACTTGTTACATGCAACCCAGCGAAAGAGAAAAATATATGTGCGTTCAGTTTCTTCGATTTCTGGTTTTTCACCCATCGGTTAAGATTTCAGTTTTCATGGTTTCTGGTTTTTTTCGATTTCGGTAGTTTTTGTTTCCGAGTGCATTTCAGTTTTCATTGTTTCTGGTTTTTTCTGTTTTTTTTCGATTTCGGTAGTTTCTGTTTCCCAGTGCATTTCAGTTTCTATGGTTTCTGGTTTTTTTCGATTTCAGTAGTTTTTGTTTCGGCCCACCAACATGCGAGAATCAGTTTTTACCTTTTCTGAACATCAACTGCAATGGCCACCTAATGTCATTGATATGTATATGTAACCATTCAAAAGGGTCTCAACCTCTTTGATACATTGCAGAAAAGCGTTTGAACACCGTTTCCTGCAACTTTATTTTTCACTTCCAAATGATGTCAAGTTTCGTACAGTAGAGATGCTGTGAAATGTGTTACTGCAGTTTCACAGCACCATAGACATATTTCCAAAAATGTTTTTTTGCATCATCTATCTGATGACAGTTTCTTCTTCGAAATGAAAGGAACGGAGGCTCCTGAGGTTATCTGGTCGCATTCAACCTTGTGAAAGAGAAAAATATTTGTGCGTTCAGTTTCTTGGATTTCTGGTTTTTCACCCTTCCGTCAAGATTTCAGTTTTCATGATTTCTGTTTTTTTTTCGATTTCTGCAGTTTTTGTTTCCAACTACACTCGGACCCCAGTCAGTTTTTGTGGGTTCTGGTGTTTTTCGATTTCTGCAGTTTTCGTTTCCGACTATACTCGGATCCAAGCCAGTTTCTATGGTTTCTGGTTTTTTTCGAATTCTGCAGTTTTTGTTTCGGCGTATCTGCCTGCAGGGTTCGGTTTTTTACGGTTTCTGGACATCAACTGCAATGGACATGTTCTGTCATTGGAAGGTATATGCAACCATTCAAACTGGTCTTAACCGCTATGCTACCTTCCAATAAAGCGTTAAACATCATTTCATGCAACTTTATTTTTCAATATCAATTCATGTCAACTGTCGTACAGTCGAGATGCTGTAAAATGTATTTCTGCAGTTTCACAGCACCATAGAGTTATCCCCAAATAGTATTTTGTTTGCAGCATCCTTCCGATGACAGTTTCTTCTTGGAAATAGATTGTATAGAGCTTTGTGAGGTTTACTGGTTGCATTCAACCTTGTGAAAGAAGAAAGAATGTGTGTTTTCAGTTTCTTCGATTTCTGGTTTTCTACCCTTCGCTTATGATTTCAGTTTTCAAGGTTTCTGGTTCTCTTTTCTATTTCTGTAGTTTCTCTTCTTTTCTCTGTAATATACGAATTGAGGGTTTCCCAGCCGACATCGGGATTCAGTTTTCATGGTTTCTGATTTTTTCCGGTTATTTTTGATTTTGTGAATTTCTGGGTCATGGCGGTACGCATGCAAAACTCAGTTTCACCCATTTCTGAACATCAACCGGAAGGTTCATCCAACTCCCTTCAAACGATGTCAGACGCCTTTGTTTTGATTTCACCGTGTGTAACACGATCAAACTTGATCGTAAAAAGAGTTTTAGAGAGAGATAATTGCCTCTCGCTCATCAAATTAAAGTTACTGTTCATCAAGTTTTGTGAAATACATTTCTCGCCTTCCTCGCATCTGCTGGGCGCTCATCAAAGAGAGTCGCCCCAAAATCTTGAGATTCATATTTTTTTGTGCATCTGGTGAGAATTAGGGCGTAACTTGCGCTGGTCTTGCGGCAGTTAAGGGCCAGTAAACCAGAAAAACAATTATTTCCAATTTTTGTGATTTCTGTTGTTTTCGGATTCTGGTGAAGTTCAGGTTTTGTAGTTTTTGAACTTCTGCGAGAGCGAGCCTTCAGCTCGAGACTTTCTTATTCATTGCGGTCTAAGTACGTTTTTTTAATCACTGTGGGCATCTGCATCACTGCCAAAAAAATTTTCCGACCGGTATTACGAATTGAAATATCCGTTTTCAGTTTTGGTGGTTTCTGAAATTTTGCGAGAGGATGCCGCTAACTCCAGATTTTGTTGTTCATTGTTCTCTGGCTACGTTTGACAATCACTACCGATATCGGTAACAGTGATAAAAAAATTTTTCAACCAGTATTAGGAGCTGGGAATATCCGTTTTCAGTTTTTGTGATTTCTGAACTTTCGCGATAGGACGCCACTAGCTCCAGATTTTGTTCCCCATTTCTCTCTAGATACGTTTGACCATCAGTAGAGGTATCAAGAACAGTGATAAAAATTATTTCCAACCAGTATTAGGAGCTGGAACATCCGTTTTCAGTTTTTGCCTTTTCTGGTTTTGCGGGAAATGTGACATGATCTCAATGGGGAAAACTATTGTTGTTGCAGAGAGAACTCGTAAAAGTGTCAGGGAGTGTTTAGCATGCAAAGTGGAATTTGAGGAAAATTACCGGCGTCAAGTTCTGAGGCGTTTCAATTCGCATCTACTTTGTTCAGTTTTGGACAGTTTCTGAAATCGGCGATTTTACTACGTAAACACTAAAGAATTGATTGATGTGAAAAAATTTGAAGTCAAAATTAACAAGTCCCAAATTGCAAAAAGTCGATTTCAGGGTATGTATTACAAAAAAAATTTTGGCGACAAGGGGCTGATCATCTTATATGAGGGGAAGGTGGTGGTCGGATGTGAGAAACCAAAATCTGGTTTTCTCGATTTCGACCGATCCTGAACCTCGCATGTGTGCTATGCCGTGAGGCTGGTTCACGTGTGTTGGGAATCGAGAGGGTGAAGCTTGGATGTTGACTTGGCCTCAATTGCCTTGCACAGTGCCGGCGGATCCAGACGGTGAAACAGACGTCACCTTTCGAAAAATCTCTTTCTCACCGAAGCCTGACAAGGAACGCGAAGTTTTCGGATTTCCTTCTGTAAGGGTCATTCAACGAGAAGGGGAGAAAACTATGTGAGGAGCCCTTTACGGGCGGATGTGGTGGAACGCCTAGTTTCCATAAAATAAACACGTCCTTGTGGGAGAAATATATGTGGGGTTATTTTGAAGGTCACCAAATCTCTTCGTGATGCTGGCCTTCTTCTAGCCAAGACATATGAGTTGGAGGCAGTGTACTGCGAACTGTTTCCGCAAACTCGAAAAGAGCTGCAGTAACCGTGGGGGATTGCGTTTGTGGGTTTTTTTTTTCGTTTCTCGTTGTTGTGCAATGCTTCATTGCGTTGCGCAGTTGCAGAAAAAAAAAAATCCCACACGCATAACGTAGGGTGCCATGTACTAAATTGGGTTGTAGGAAGTCAACGAGGCCGAATTCTTGTTGTTGCTGAGAAAAAGAGGATTCAAGTTATTGAAGAATCGATTTTCACCGGCGATTGAGTTCACCTCTGACGATTTCTGGTGGAGGTCACCTGTCCATTGGTTCTTGTAGTTTTCTCTACAGGCCTTCGGTTTTGTGATTTTCCGGTACCTAAAATTTATGTTCTGGTATGCGAGAGCACTTTGCCCTAGGGAGAAAACAAAAGTTGGCTAGTTGAGTGAACGGAAGGCCCTCTCGCCGCTTTCACAGGTGGCTTGAGACCTTTCATGTGGGGGTCTGAGACTTGGCATTAAAAACGTCCAGTCTCAGGCATGTTGGAGAAGTAACTTTCTTGCGTTTGAAA
>JARGSG010000270.1:12500-19836 GCA_030374805.1 Gracilaria gracilis | reverse complement strand
AACACGATCAAACTTGATCGTAAAAAGAGTTTTAGAGAGAGATAATTGCCTCTCGCTCATCAAATTAAAGTTACTGTTCATCAAGTTTTGTGAAATACATTTCTCGCCTTCCTCGCATCTGCTGGGCGCTCATCAAAGAGAGTCGCCCCAAAATCTTGAGATTCATATTTTTTTGTGCATCTGGTGAGAATTAGGGCGTAACTTGCGCTGGTCTTGCGGCAGTTAAGGGCCAGTAAACCAGAAAAACAATTATTTCCAATTTTTGTGATTTCTGTTGTTTTCGGATTCTGGTGAAGTTCAGGTTTTGTAGTTTTTGAACTTCTGCGAGAGCGAGCCTTCAGCTCGAGACTTTCTTATTCATTGCGGTCTAAGTACGTTTTTTTAATCACTGTGGGCATCTGCATCACTGCCAAAAAAATTTTCCGACCGGTATTACGAATTGAAATATCCGTTTTCAGTTTTGGTGGTTTCTGAAATTTTGCGAGAGGATGCCGCTAACTCCAGATTTTGTTGTTCATTGTTCTCTGGCTACGTTTGACAATCACTACCGATATCGGTAACAGTGATAAAAAAATTTTTCAACCAGTATTAGGAGCTGGAATATCCGTTTTCAGTTTTTGTGATTTCTGAACTTTCGCGATAGGACGCCACTAGCTCCAGATTTTGTTCCCCATTTCTCTCTAGATACGTTTGACCATCAGTAGAGGTATCAAGAACAGTGATAAAAATTATTTCCAACCAGTATTAGGAGCTGGAACATCCGTTTTCAGTTTTTGCCTTTTCTGGTTTTGCGGGAAATGTGACATGATCTCAATGGGGAAAACTATTGTTGTTGCAGAGAGAACTCGTAAAAGTGTCAGGGAGTGTTTAGCATGCAAAGTGGATTTGAGGAAAATTACCGGCGTCAAGTTCTGAGGCGTTTCAATTCGCATCTACTTTGTTCAGTTTTGACAGTTTCTGAAATCGGCGATTTTACTACGTAAACACTAAAGAATTGATTGATGTGAAAAAATTTGAAGTCAAAATTAACAAGTCCCAAATTGCAAAAAGTCGATTTCAGGGTATGTATTACAAAAAAATTTTGGCGACAAGGGGCTGATCATCTTATATGAGGGGAAGGTGGTGGTCGGATGTGAGAAACCAAAATCTGGTTTTCTCGATTTCGACCGATCCTGAACCTCGCATGTGTGCTATGCCGTGAGGCTGGTTCACGTGTGTTGGGAATCGAGAGGGTGAAGCTTGGATGTTGACTTGGCCTCAATTGCCTTGCACAGTGCCGGCGGATCCAGACGGTGAAACAGACGTCACCTTTCGAAAAATCTCTTTCTCACCGAAGCCTGACAAGGAACGCGAAGTTTTCGGATTTCCTTCTGTAAGGGTCATTCAACGAGAAGGGGAGAAAACTATGTGAGGAGCCCTTTACGGGCGGATGTGGTGGAACGCCTAGTTTCCATAAAATAAACACGTCCTTGTGGGAGAAATATATGTGGGGTTATTTTGAAGGTCACCAAATCTCTTCGTGATGCTGGCCTTCTTCTAGCCAAACATATGAGTTGGAGGCAGTGTACTGCGAACTGTTTCCGCAAACTCGAAAAGAGCTGCAGTAACCGTGGGGGATGCGTTTGTGGGTTTTTTTTTTCGTTTCTCGTTGTTGTGCAATGCTTCATTGCGTTGCGCAGTTGCAGAAAAAAAAAAATCCCACACGCATAACGTAGGGTGCCATGTACTAAATTGGGTGTAGGAAGTCAACGAGGCCGAATTCTTGTTGTTGCTGAGAAAAGAGGATTCAAGTTATTGAAGAATCGATTTTCACCGGCGATTGAGTTCACCTCTGACGATTTCTGGTGGAGGTCACCTGTCCATTGGTTCTTGTAGTTTTCTCTACAGGCCTTCGGTTTTGTGATTTTCCGGTACCTAAAATTTATGTTCTGGTATGCGAGAGCACTTTGCCCTAGGGAGAAAACAAAAGTTGGCTAGTTGAGTGAACGGAAGGCCCTCTCGCCGCTTTCACAGGTGGCTTGAGACCTTTCATGTGGGGGTCTGAGACTTGGCATTAAAAACGTCCAGTCTCAGGCATGTTGGAGAAGTAACTTTCTTGCGTTTGAAAGATATTGACAAGTATCGTAAAATTAAAAACGCGATCCTACACGGAAATTCATACGTTCCTGGAACTCCCCCTAGAGGAAACTAGTTCAGTTTCTGTACTATGTGAACTTTAGGGGTTGTAGAACCTTGGACAGTGTTTTTTCGCGGGCTGGTGAAACGTTGGCTTTTGCGGAAAATCATTATTTTGCAAAACTGCAAGACGCATGATGCAGGAAAAGTCGATTTCGGTCGAAATCAGAAATTTCTGATTTTCTGTTGAATAGAGGGGCTGGGCATCTTATCTTGCTCAATATTCTTTTTTGGCGGGCGAGCTATTTGAACTAGAGTTGTGTTCAGATTGAAAAGCGTGAGTGTTTGTTGCGTCACATCTTGGGTCAACGTCTCTGTGTGTAAAAGGTACCTTGGCAGTATGTTGGTAATTCAAGTACTGGCAGTTGTTTGCGAAGCAGGAAAATAAACTTGTGAGCTGAAATGTTCGTCTGATAGGTTTTTGCCTTAAACGATTTCTGATTTCCAAATGTTCACTACGCAGGCATGCGGACCAGGAAGTACAATATCTGTTTTGCAGGGAGTATTTCTATATGGTCTTCTGTTCTGGACCTAGTTGTTGGGACCGCTTTGGAATAGGGGAGAGTTTTTTGTGATTTCCATCGGAATTGAATTGTTGAAGTGACCATGTTTCTCCTGTGTAGCAAGCGTAAAGCATTTTTTCCCATAACTCCGTGCTCACACAGTAAGACCTCTTGGACAAGGTGAGATAGCAGCAGATATTTTTCGTTTCTTCTTTCTGATCCTTCTTTTGGCGATAAGAAACTCGATTTTCGTCCACTAAGAAGTTGGGTTGTAGATAAGTTGTTAGTCAGCTCGGGGGATTCGTGGTGGTTTGTGGTTTATCAGCAGAAACAGGAGTTTTTGATTTTGGCAGAAACTGATATTT
The DNA here is from genome assembly GCA_030374805.1 of Gracilaria gracilis. Taxonomy (NCBI): domain Eukaryota; phylum Rhodophyta; class Florideophyceae; order Gracilariales; family Gracilariaceae; genus Gracilaria; species Gracilaria gracilis. The sequence goes on along the minus strand of JARGSG010000270.1, from coordinate 16,793 downwards.
TTCCTGAATGATGTGTGGTTACCTGGTTGATCCTGCCAGTGGTATATGCTTGTTTAAAGGACTAAGCCATGCAAGTGCAAGTATGAGTGAATTGTACAACGAAACTGCGAATGGCTCGGTAAAACAGCTATAATTTCTTCGGTGCTAAATACTACTCGGATACCCGTAGTAATTCTAGAGCTAATACGTGCCTCCAAAACGACGCAAGTCGTGGTACAAATTAGAGATACAAGCCAACTTGTTGGTGATTCTAGATTTTTTTTCTGATCGCAATTATTGCGACGCACCGTTCAAATTTCTGACCTATCAACTTTGGATGGTAAGGTATTGGCTTACCATGGTTGTGACGGGTAACGGACCGTGGGTGCGGGATTCCGGAGAGGGAGCCTGAGAGACGGCTACCACATCCAAGGAAGGCAGCAGGCGCGCAACTTACCCAATCCGGACACCGGGAGGTAGTGACAAGAAATATCAATAGAGGGCCCGATGGGTTTTCTAATTGGAATGAGAACAAGGTAAACAGCTTATCGAGGAGCCAGCAGAGGGCAAGTCTGGTGCCAGCAGCCGCGGTAATTCCAGCTCTGTAAGCGTATACCAAAGTTGTTGCAGTTAAAACGCTCGTAGTCGGATTTTGGTGTCTGACTTGGGTCGTCCTCGCGGACGCTCTCAGGTTGGGCGCCTTTGTGGATGGGAGCTAGGTGGTGCTTAATTGGATCGCCTAGCTGCCGCCACCGTTTACTGTGAAAAAATTAGAGTGTTCAAAGCAGGCGATTGCCCTGAATACATTAGCATGGAATAATAGAATAGGACCCGGTCCTATTTTGTTGGTTTGTTTGAATCGGGTAATGATTAAGAGGGACGGTTGGGGGCATTCGTATTCCGACGTCAGAGGTGAAATTCTTGGATTGTCGGAAGACGAACAGCTGCGAAAGCGTCTGCCAAGGACGTTTTCATTGATCAAGAACGAAAGTAAGGGGATCGAAGACGATCAGATACCGTCGTAGTCTTTACTATAAACGATGAGGACTGGAGATCGGATAAGACTGATATATGGCTTATCCGGCATCCTTCGAGAAATCAAAGTGTTTGCTTTCTGGGGGGAGTATGGTCGCAAGGCTGAAACTTAAAGGAATTGACGGAAGGGCATCACCGGGTGTGGAGCCTGCGGCTTAATTTGACTCAACACGGGAAAACTTACCAGGTCAGGACATAGTAAGGATTGACAGATTGAGAGCTCTTTCTTGATTCTATGGTTGGTGGTGCATGGCCGTTCTTAGTTGGTGGAGTGATCTGTCTGGTTAATTCCGTTAACGAGCGAGACCTGGGCGTGCTAGCTAGGCGCCGTTACTATTTTTGGTAGCGAGGCTTGCCTTCCTAGACGGACTGTGGGCGTCTAGCCCACGGAAGCTCCAGGCAATAACAGGTCTGAGATGCCCTTAGATGTCCTGGGCCGCACGCGTGCTACACTGAACGGGTCAACGAGTTAGGATATGCGAAAGCATTTCCCAATCTCTAAATCCGTTCGTGATGGGGATCGACGGTTGCAATTTTCCGTCGTCAACGAGGAATACCTTGTAAGCGCGGGTCATCATCCCGCGCTGAATACGTCCCTGCCCTTTGTACACACCGCCCGTCGCTCCTACCGATTGAGTGGTCCGGTGAGGCCTTGGGAGAGCTAGATGAACTGATTATTCAGATCTTTTGGCTTGAACTTGGTCAAACCTTATCACTTAGAGGAAGGAGAAGTCGTAACAAGGTTTCCGTAGGTGAACCTGCGGAAGGATCATTCTTAGGACAGCCGGAAGATGTGTGTAATACATTAGTGTGAAGCACATCCAGGGCTTTAAAATTATCACGCGCATACCTTATACAATTTTTTTTTTTTACTTAACCATTAGAACCTACAAAACCAAAAAAAGCTGACCATGTGTGAGATATAAAATTACAACTCGTAACGGTGGATGTCTCGGCTCCTACATCGATGAAGAACGTAGCAAACTGCGAAACGTAATGCGAATTGCAGAACTCGTGAATCATCAAATTTTTGAACGCAAGTGGCGCTCGCGGGTAACCCTGCGAGCATGTCTGTTTGAGTGTCCGTACAAATTGGACTTTGGCATTCTGCGACTAGAGCAGGAGAGCAAAAGAAAATGGGGAGTGAAAATTGAATGGGGCTTGATTCTCTTCTTTGAAGATCGAGTCGCCCCAGTCTGTTTTTCGTTTTTCTATTTTTCTTTTTCTCGTGTTCCTCTTTGGTTTGCAACATGAGTGCTGCTGATGGGTGCGTCCTTGTCCAAACATGTTTTGGTTGAGAATCAAAATTGAAGGAAAGCAAACGCGTTGTAGATATTGTTTTGAGGGCTTGAACATTTTATTGATCGCCCCCTTTTCAGTTTCTTCCGTTTTTGATTTTTTTCGATTTCTCGCGAAACTGGATGTGGTCACCTGAAGTTGTTGTAGGCGATTTCAAAAACGATTGAAATCACTCCTCAGGGTGCTCTTTCTTTACCAAGCCAGTTTTTTTTTTCTTCTCCAAAGACCGGAAACGGTCTGGGAAAGTAGCTGTGCATTGTGGTGAGGCTGTTGAAAATGATGAAAACCGAATTCGGTTTCTCATGCCCTGCTGCGAATTGGTGTTTTTCGAAACGCAAACAGTTCTGCAGTGGTTGTTGCCTGAGAAGCCATTCCATGTGTTCGTGTATTTTTGATTTTTCCGGTTTCATTGGTCACGATGTTTGAGCTGAGATTTTGAGAAAGAAGGTGGATTCCATCTTGGTTGAGAAATTGAGCTGTACTGCTAGTTGTGAGTGTGTTTTTTTAGTTTTTGTGGATTGTCTAGAAAAGCAGAAAACTGAACCTCTGCAACTACAAAATATTTTTTGGATCTCAAATCAGACAAGATGACCCGCTGAATTTAAGCATATAATTAAGCGGAGGAAAAGAAACTAACCAGGATTCCCCTAGTAGCGGCGAGCGAAGCGGGAAAAGCCCAATATGAAAAGCCAGCTTGCTGGCGTTGTAGTTGAGCGGCCTGCAGGTGTCAGTCTGGGAAAGTGGCATGGAAGTGTCCACCGAGGAGGGTGAAAGTCCCGTCCATCCCATTCAGGGCACTTGGTACTAGGCCGTTTCAGTCGAGTCGGGTAGTTTGGGAATGCTGCTCTAATCGGTGGTAAATCTCATCGAAGGCTAAATACTGGTAGGAGACCGATAGCGAACAAGTACCGTGAGGGAAAGATGAAAAGCACTTTGAAAAGAGGGTGATAAGAACCTGAAACCGTTACGAGGGAAGCGGATTGCATCGAGTTGATGGGTGTCTGTGTTTTCAGCCAGAAATATAATTTTTGTGGTGTATTGATGCAGATACTTACCCGTCGTGAGTTTTTTGGTAGTCGATTTTGGGCTGCTAAAGACTGTGGGATCCCCTTTATTGGGTGAGGACGATGGGGCAGCGGTGCGATACGACCCGTCTTGAAACACGGACCAAGGAGTCTAGCGCTGCTGCGAGTCGACGGGACTTGAATCCTAGAGGCGCAGTGAAAGCGAGTTTTTACAAAATTCTGCAATTTGAGGGGGCATGAAATCGTTGATTTCAAGTCTCACCTAGAGCAGTAGCGCTAGGACCCGAAAGATGGTGAACTATGCCTGAGTAGGGCGAAGCCAGAAGAAATTCTGGTGGAGGCTCGTAGCGGTGCTGACGTGCAAATCGCTCGTCGAACTTGGGTATAGGGGCGAAAGACTAATCGAACCATCTAGTAGCTGGTTCCCCCCGAAGTTTCTCTCAGGATAGCGGGCTGACATGACGTTGTTTTGTGCGGTAAAGCGAATGATTAGTGCATTTGGGGGCGTTCAGCCTTCGGGCAATTCTCAAACTTTAAATGCGCAAGTGGCGCCGCTGCTTAATTGAGCGGTTGCTGGAAAAAACGTCAGCCCCGTGGGCCACTTTTGGTAAGCAGAACTGGCGATGCGGGATGAACCGAAAGCGTAGTTAAGGCGTCAAATTACCCGCTTATAGACCCCACAAAAGGTGTTGGTTCATCGAGACAGCAGGACGGTGGCCATGGAAGTCGGAATCCGCTAAGGAGTGTGTAACAACTCACCTGCCGAATGAAGTAGCCCTGAAAATGGATGACGCTTAAGCGGGTAGCCGATACTACGCCGTCTAAAAAACTGATTTTTTTAGATGAGTAGGGGGGCGTGGTGATCGTATCGAAGCACTGCGTGCAAACGCGTGTGGAACGGTCACTAGTGCAGATCTTGGTGGTAGTAGCAAATATTCAAGTGAGAACCTTGAAG
>JARGSG010000270.1:0-7500 GCA_030374805.1 Gracilaria gracilis | reverse complement strand
TTTCAGTTTTTATGGTTTCTGGTTTTTTTCGATTTCAGTAGTTTTTGTTTCGGCCTACCAACATGCGAGAATCAGTTTTTACCTTTTCTGAACATCAATTGCAATGGCCACCTAATGTCATTGATATGTATATGTAACCATTCAAAAGGGTCTCAACCTCTTTGGTACATTGCAGAAAAGCGTTGAACACCGTTTCATGCAACTTTATTTTTCACTTCCAAATGATGTCAAGTTTCGTACAGTAGAGATGCTGTGAAATGTGTTACTGCAGTTTCACAGCACCGTAGACATATCTTCAAAAATGTTTTCTTGCATCATCTATCTGATGACAGTTTCTTCTTCAAAATGAAAGGCAGAGAGGCTCCTGAGGTTTACTTGTTACATGCAACCCAGCGAAAGAGAAAAATATTTGTGCGTTCAGTTTCTTCGATTTCTGGTTTTTCACCCATCGGTTAAGATTTCAGTTTTCATGGTTTCTGGTTTTTTTCGATTTCGGTAGTTTTTGTTTCTTAGTGCATTTCAGTTTCTATGGTTTCTGGTTTTTTTCGATTTCGGTAGTTTTTGTTTCCGAGTGCATTTCAGTTTTCATTGTTTCTGGTTTTTTCTGGTTTTTTTCGATTTCGGTAGTTTCTGTTTCTCATTGCATTTCAGTTTCTATGGTTTCTGGTTTTTTCTGGTTTTTTTCGATTTCAATAGTTTTTGTTTCGGCCTATCAACATGCGAGAATCAATTTTTCCCTTTTCTGAACATCAACTGCAATGGCCACGTATTTTCATTGACATGTATATGTAACCATTCAAAAGGGTCTCAACCTCTTTGATACATTGCAGAAAAGCTTTGAACACCGTTTCATGCAACTTTATTTTTCACTTCCAAATGATGTTAACTTTGGTACAGTAGAAATGCTGTGAAATGTGTTACTGCAGTTTCACAGCACCATAGACATATATTCAAAAACGTTTTCTTGCATCATCTGTCTGATGACAGTTTCTTCTTCAAAATGAAAGGCAGAGAGGCTCCTGAGGTTTACTTGTTACATGCAACCCAGCGAAAGAGAAAAATATATGTGCGTTCAGTTTCTTCGATTTCTGGTTTTTCACCCATCGGTTAAGATTTCAGTTTTCATGGTTTCTGGTTTTTTTCGATTTCGGTAGTTTTTGTTTCCGAGTGCATTTCAGTTTTCACTGTTTCTGGTTTTTTTTGGTTTTTTTTGATTTCGGTAGTTTCTGTTTCCCAGTGCATTTCAGTTTTTACGGTTTCTGGTTTTTTTCGATTTCAGTAGTTTTTGTTTCGGCCTACCAACATGCGAGAATCAGTTTTTACCTTTTCTGAACATCAACTGCAATGGCCACCTAATGTCATTGATATGTATATGTAACCATTCAAAAGGGTCTCAACCTCTTTGATACATTGCAGAAAAGCGTTAAACACCGTTTCATGCAACTTTATTTTTCATTTCCAAATGATGTCAAGTTTCGTACAGTAGAGATGCTGTGAAATGTGTTACTGCAGTTTCACAGCACCGTAGACATAACTTCAAAAATGTTTTCTTGCATCATCTATCTGATGACAGTTTCTTCTTCAAAATGAAAGGCAGAGAGGCTCCTGAGGTTTACTTGTTACATGCAACCCAGCGAAAGAGAAAAATATATGTGCGTTCAGTTTCTTCGATTTCTGGTTTTTCACCCATCGGTTAAGATTTCAGTTTTCATGGTTTCTGGTTTTTTTCGATTTCGGTAGTTTTTGTTTCCGAGTGCATTTCAGTTTTCATTGTTTCTGGTTTTTTCTGTTTTTTTTCGATTTCGGTAGTTTCTGTTTCGCAGTGCATTTCAGTTTTTATGGTTTCTGGTTTTTTTCGATTTCAGTAGTTTTTGTTTCGGCCTACCAACATGCGAGAATCAGTTTTTACCTTTTCTGAACATCAACTGCAATGGCCACCTAATGTCATTGATATGTATATGTAATCATTCAAAAGGGTCTCAACCTCTTTGATACATTGCAGAAAAGCGTTAAACACCGTTTCATGCAACTTTATTTTTCACTTCCAAATGATGTCAAGTTTCGTACAGTAGAGATGCTGTGAAATGTGTTACTGCAGTTTCACAGCACCATAGACATATTTCCAAAAATGTTTTCTTGCATCATCTATCTGATGACAGTTTCTTCTTCGAAATGAAAGGAACAGAGGCTCCTGAGGTTATCTGGTCGCATTCAACCTTGTGAAAGAGGAAAATATTTGTGCGTTCAGTTTCTTGGATTTCTCGTTTTTCACCCATCGGTTAAGATTTCAGTTTTCATGGTTTCTGGTTTTTTTCGATTTCGGTAGTTTTTGTTTCCGAGTGCATTTCAGTTTTCATTGTTTCTGGTTTTTTTTGGTTTTTTTTGATTTCGGTAGTTTCTGTTTCCCAGTGCATTTCAGTTTTTACGGTTTCTGGTTTTTTTCGATTTCAGTAGTTTTTGTTTCGGCCTACCAACATGCGAGAATCAGTTTTTACCTTTTCTGAACATCAACTGCAATGGCCACCTAATGTCATTGATATGTATATGCAACCATTCAAAAGGGTCTCAACCTCTTTGATACTTTGCAGAAAAGCGTTGAACACTAATTCATGCAAGTTTATTTTTCACTTCCAAATGATGTCAAGTTTCGTACAGTAGAGATGCTGTGAAATGTGTTACTGCAGTTTCACAGCACCGTAGACATAACTTCAAAAATGTTTTCTTGCATCATCTATCTGATGACAGTTTCTTCTTCAAAATGAAAGGCAGAGAGGCTCCTGAGGTTTACTTGTTACATGCAACCCAGCGAAAGAGAAAAATATATGTGCGTTCAGTTTCTTCGATTTCTGGTTTTTCACCCATCGGTTAAGATTTCAGTTTTCATGGTTTCTGGTTTTTTTCGATTTCGGTAGTTTTTGTTTCCGAGTGCATTTCAGTTTTCATTGTTTCTGGTTTTTTCTGTTTTTTTTCGATTTCGGTAGTTTCTGTTTCCCAGTGCATTTCAGTTTCTATGGTTTCTGGTTTTTTTCGATTTCAGTAGTTTTTGTTTCGGCCCACCAACATGCGAGAATCAGTTTTTACCTTTTCTGAACATCAACTGCAATGGCCACCTAATGTCATTGATATGTATATGTAACCATTCAAAAGGGTCTCAACCTCTTTGATACATTGCAGAAAAGCGTTGAACACCGTTTCCTGCAACTTTATTTTTCACTTCCAAATGATGTCAAGTTTCGTACAGTAGAGATGCTGTGAAATGTGTTACTGCAGTTTCACAGCACCATAGACATATTTCCAAAAATGTTTTTTTGCATCATCTATCTGATGACAGTTTCTTCTTCGAAATGAAAGGAACGGAGGCTCCTGAGGTTATCTGGTCGCATTCAACCTTGTGAAAGAGAAAAATATTTGTGCGTTCAGTTTCTTGGATTTCTGGTTTTTCACCCTTCCGTCAAGATTTCAGTTTTCATGATTTCTGTTTTTTTTTCGATTTCTGCAGTTTTTGTTTCCAACTACACTCGGACCCCAGTCAGTTTTTGTGGGTTCTGGTGTTTTTCGATTTCTGCAGTTTTCGTTTCCGACTATACTCGGATCCAAGCCAGTTTCTATGGTTTCTGGTTTTTTTCGAATTCTGCAGTTTTTGTTTCGGCGTATCTGCCTGCAGGGTTCGGTTTTTACGGTTTCTGGACATCAACTGCAATGGACATGTTCTGTCATTGGAAGGTATATGCAACCATTCAAACTGGTCTTAACCGCTATGCTACCTTCCAATAAAGCGTTAAACATCATTTCATGCAACTTTATTTTTCAATATCAATTCATGTCAACTGTCGTACAGTCGAGATGCTGTAAAATGTATTTCTGCAGTTTCACAGCACCATAGAGTTATCCCCAAATAGTATTTTGTTTGCAGCATCCTTCCGATGACAGTTTCTTCTTGGAAATAGATTGTATAGAGCTTTGTGAGGTTTACTGGTTGCATTCAACCTTGTGAAAGAAGAAAGAATGTGTGTTTTCAGTTTCTTCGATTTCTGGTTTTCTACCCTTCGCTTATGATTTCAGTTTTCAAGGTTTCTGGTTCTCTTTTCTATTTCTGTAGTTTCTCTTCTTTTCTCTGTAATATACGAATTGAGGGTTTCCCAGCCGACATCGGGATTCAGTTTTCATGGTTTCTGATTTTTTCCGGTTATTTTTGATTTTGTGAATTTCTGGTCATGGCGGTACGCATGCAAAACTCAGTTTCACCCATTTCTGAACATCAACCGGAAGGTTCATCCAACTCCCTTCAAACGATGTCAGACGCCTTTGTTTTGATTTCACCGTGTGTAACACGATCAAACTTGATCGTAAAAAGAGTTTTAGAGAGAGATAATTGCCTCTCGCTCATCAAATTAAAGTTACTGTTCATCAAGTTTTGTGAAATACATTTCTCGCCTTCCTCGCATCTGCTGGGCGCTCATCAAAGAGAGTCGCCCCAAAATCTTGAGATTCATATTTTTTTGTGCATCTGGTGAGAATTAGGGCGTAACTTGCGCTGGTCTTGCGGCAGTTAAGGGCCAGTAAACCAGAAAAACAATTATTTCCAATTTTTGTGATTTCTGTTGTTTTCGGATTCTGGTGAAGTTCAGGTTTTGTAGTTTTTGAACTTCTGCGAGAGCGAGCCTTCAGCTCGAGACTTTCTTATTCATTGCGGTCTAAGTACGTTTTTTTAATCACTGTGGGCATCTGCATCACTGCCAAAAAAATTTTCCGACCGGTATTACGAATTGAAATATCCGTTTTCAGTTTTGGTGGTTTCTGAAATTTTGCGAGAGGATGCCGCTAACTCCAGATTTTGTTGTTCATTGTTCTCTGGCTACGTTTGACAATCACTACCGATATCGGTAACAGTGATAAAAAAATTTTTCAACCAGTATTAGGAGCTGGAATATCCGTTTTCAGTTTTTGTGATTTCTGAACTTTCGCGATAGGACGCCACTAGCTCCAGATTTTGTTCCCCATTTCTCTCTAGATACGTTTGACCATCAGTAGAGGTATCAAGAACAGTGATAAAAATTATTTCCAACCAGTATTAGGAGCTGGAACATCCGTTTTCAGTTTTTGCCTTTTCTGGTTTTGCGGGAAATGTGACATGATCTCAATGGGGAAAACTATTGTTGTTGCAGAGAGAACTCGTAAAAGTGTCAGGGAGTGTTTAGCATGCAAAGTGGATTTGAGGAAAATTACCGGCGTCAAGTTCTGAGGCGTTTCAATTCGCATCTACTTTGTTCAGTTTTGACAGTTTCTGAAATCGGCGATTTTACTACGTAAACACTAAAGAATTGATTGATGTGAAAAAATTTGAAGTCAAAATTAACAAGTCCCAAATTGCAAAAAGTCGATTTCAGGGTATGTATTACAAAAAAATTTTGGCGACAAGGGGCTGATCATCTTATATGAGGGGAAGGTGGTGGTCGGATGTGAGAAACCAAAATCTGGTTTTCTCGATTTCGACCGATCCTGAACCTCGCATGTGTGCTATGCCGTGAGGCTGGTTCACGTGTGTTGGGAATCGAGAGGGTGAAGCTTGGATGTTGACTTGGCCTCAATTGCCTTGCACAGTGCCGGCGGATCCAGACGGTGAAACAGACGTCACCTTTCGAAAAATCTCTTTCTCACCGAAGCCTGACAAGGAACGCGAAGTTTTCGGATTTCCTTCTGTAAGGGTCATTCAACGAGAAGGGGAGAAAACTATGTGAGGAGCCCTTTACGGGCGGATGTGGTGGAACGCCTAGTTTCCATAAAATAAACACGTCCTTGTGGGAGAAATATATGTGGGGTTATTTTGAAGGTCACCAAATCTCTTCGTGATGCTGGCCTTCTTCTAGCCAAACATATGAGTTGGAGGCAGTGTACTGCGAACTGTTTCCGCAAACTCGAAAAGAGCTGCAGTAACCGTGGGGGATGCGTTTGTGGGTTTTTTTTTTCGTTTCTCGTTGTTGTGCAATGCTTCATTGCGTTGCGCAGTTGCAGAAAAAAAAAAATCCCACACGCATAACGTAGGGTGCCATGTACTAAATTGGGTGTAGGAAGTCAACGAGGCCGAATTCTTGTTGTTGCTGAGAAAAGAGGATTCAAGTTATTGAAGAATCGATTTTCACCGGCGATTGAGTTCACCTCTGACGATTTCTGGTGGAGGTCACCTGTCCATTGGTTCTTGTAGTTTTCTCTACAGGCCTTCGGTTTTGTGATTTTCCGGTACCTAAAATTTATGTTCTGGTATGCGAGAGCACTTTGCCCTAGGGAGAAAACAAAAGTTGGCTAGTTGAGTGAACGGAAGGCCCTCTCGCCGCTTTCACAGGTGGCTTGAGACCTTTCATGTGGGGGTCTGAGACTTGGCATTAAAAACGTCCAGTCTCAGGCATGTTGGAGAAGTAACTTTCTTGCGTTTGAAAGATATTGACAAGTATCGTAAAAATTAAAAAACGCGATCCTACACGGAAATTCATACGTTCCTGGAACTCCCCCTAGAGGAAACTAGTTCAGTTTCTGTACTATGTGAACTTTAGGGGTTGTAGAACCTTGGACAGTGTTTTTTCGCGGGCTGGTGAAACGTTGGCTTTTGCGGAAAATCATTATTTTGCAAAACTGCAAGACGCATGATGCAGGAAAAGTCGATTTCGGTCGAAATCAGAAATTTCTGATTTTCTGTTGAATAGAGGGGCTGGGCATCTTATCTTGCTCAATATTCTTTTTTGGCGGGCGAGCTATTTGAACTAGAGTTGTGTTCAGATTGAAAAGCGTGAGTGTTTGTTGCGTCACATCTTGGGTCAACGTCTCTGTGTGTAAAAGGTACCTTGGCAGTATGTTGGTAATTCAAGTACTGGCAGTTGTTTGCGAAGCAGGAAAATAAACTTGTGAGCTGAAATGTTCGTCTGATAGGTTTTTGCCTTAAACGATTTCTGATTTCCAAATGTTCACTACGCAGGCATGCGGACCAGGAAGTACAATATCTGTTTTGCAGGGAGTATTTCTATATGGTCTTCTGTTCTGGACCTAGTTGTTGGGACCGCTTTGGAATAGGGGAGAGTTTTTTGTGATTTCCATCGGAATTGAATTGTTGAAGTGACCATGTTTCTCCTGTGTAGCAAGCGTAAAGCATTTTTTCCCATAACTCCGTGCTCACACAGTAAGACCTCTTGGACAAGGTGAGATAGCAGCAGATATTTTTCGTTTCTTCTTTCTGATCCTTCTTTTGGCGATAAGAAACTCGATTTTCGTCCACTAAGAAGTTGGGTTGTAGATAAGTTGTTAGTCAGCTCGGGGGATTCGTGGTGGTTTGTGGTTTATCAGCAGAAACAGGAGTTTTTGATTTTGGCAGAAACTGATATTTTTCCTGAATGATGTGTGGTTACCTGGTTGATCCTGCCAGTGGTATATGCTTGTTTAAAGGACTAAGCCATGCAAGTGCAAGTATGAGTGAATTGTACAACGAAACTGCGAATGGCTCGGTAAAACAGC
>JARGSG010000269.1:0-52753 GCA_030374805.1 Gracilaria gracilis | reverse complement strand
AAAAGCCAGTAAAAGCAGGAAGAGAGTGAGGATTGCGCCAAACGTTTGGACCCCGCCGTACAACAGCAATCAACCTAGAAAGCAGCCAAATGCAACGGACTGCGGCGCGAAACCTTCCTATACCCTATAATGGTTCCATTGCTCATGTCTGCGTTTTGAGACATATACACTCATTATTGTGTACGATTTCGCGCACATGCATACACAAAACAAGACTCTGTGAGATTGAGAGCGTGTTATATTCACCGAAAGAGGTTTACTCCATTCCGGAAAAGCGGCAGACTCCGCACATTGATGGCGTTATTTGTGAAGCTATTGCGATTTTCATAGGTAAAAGCCAGTAAAAGCAGGAAGGGAGTGAGGGTTGCGCCGAACGTTTGGACCCCGCCGTACAACAGCAATCAACATGGAGAAGCAGCCAAAAGATACAGACTGCGGCGCGAAACTTCCTATGCCCTATAATGGTTCCATTGCTCATGTCTGCGTTTTGAGACATATACACTCACTATTGTGTACCAGTTCGCGCACATGTAGGCACACACGAAGCCATTGCGAGCATTGAGAGCGTCTATATTTACCGAAAAATGGTTATTTCATTCCGGAAAAGCGGCAGATTCCGCACACTGATGGCTTTATTTGTGAAGCTATTGCGATTTTCATAGGTAAAAGCCAGTAAAAGCAGGAAGTGAGTGAGGGTTGCGCCGAACGTTTGGACCCGCCGTACAACAGCAATCAACATGGAGAAGCAGCCAAAAGATACAGACTGCGGCGCGAAACCTTCCTATGCCCTATAATGGTTTCATTGCTCATGTGTGTATTTTGAGACATATACACTCACTATTGTGTACGAATTCGCGCACACGCAGGCACACACGAAGCCATTGCGAGCATTGAGAGCGTCTTATATTTACCGAAACATGGTTATTTCATTCCGGAAAAGCGGCAGATTCCGCACACTGATGGCGTTATTTGTGAAGCTATTGCGATTTTCATAGGTAAAAGCCAGTAAAAGCAGGAAGAGAGTGAGGATTGCGCCAAACGTTTGGACCCCGCCGTACAACAGCAATCAACCTAGAAAGCAGCCAAATGCAACGGACTGCGGCGCGAAACCTTCCTATACCCTATAATGGTTCCATTGCTCATGTCTGCGTTTTGAGACATATACACTCATTATTGTGTACGATTTCGCGCACATGCATACACAAAACAAGACTCTGTGAGAATTGAGAGCGTGTTATATTCACCGAAAGAGGTTTACTCCATTCCGGAAAAGCGGCAGACTCCGCACATTGATGGCGTTATTTGTGAAGCTATTGCGATTTTCATAGGTAAAAGCCAGTAAAAGCAGGAAGGGAGTGAGGGTTGCGCCGAACGTTTGGACCCCGCCGTACAACAGCAATCAACATGGAGAAGCAGCCAAAAGATACAGACTGCGGCGCGAAACCTTCCTATGCCCTATAATGGTTCCATTGCTCATGTCTGCGTTTTGAGACATATACACTCACTATTGTGTACCAGTTCGCGCACATGTAGGCACACACGAAGCCATTGCGAGCATTGAGAGCGTCCTATATTTACCGAAAAATGGTTATTTCATTCCGGAAAAGCGGCAGATTCCGCACACTGATGGCTTTATTTGTGAAGCTATTGCGATTTTCATAGGTAAAAGCCAGTAAAAGCAGGAAGTGAGTGAGGGTTGCGCCGAACGTTTGGACCCCGCCGTACAACAGCAATCAACATGGAGAAGCAGCCAAAAGATACAGACTGCGGCGCGAAACCTTCCTATGCCCTATAATGGTTTCATTGCTCATGTGTGTATTTTGAGACATATACACTCACTATTGTGTACGAATTCGCGCACACGCAGGCACACACGAAGCCATTGCGAGCATTGAGAGCGTCTTATATTTACCGAAACATGGTTATTTCATTCCGGAAAAGCGGCAGATTCCGCACACTGATGGCGTTATTTGTGAAGCTATTGCGATTTTCATAGGTAAAAGCCAGTAAAAGCAGGAAGAGAGTGAGGATTGCGCCAAACGTTTGGACCCCGCCGTACAACAGCAATCAACCTAGAAAGCAGCCAAATGCAACGGACTGCGGCGCGAAACCTTCCTATACCCTATAATGGTTCCATTGCTCATGTCTGCGTTTTGAGACATATACACTCATTATTGTGTACGATTTCGCGCACATGCATACACAAAACAAGACTCTGTGAGAATTGAGAGCGTGTTATATTCACCGAAAGAGGTTTACTCCATTCCGGAAAAGCGGCAGACTCCGCACATTGATGGCGTTATTTGTGAAGCTATTGCGATTTTCATAGGTAAAAGCCAGTAAAAGCAGGAAGGGAGTGAGGGTTGCGCCGAACGTTTGGACCCCGCCGTACAACAGCAATCAACATGGAGAAGCAGCCAAAAGATACAGACTGCGGCGCGAAACCTTCCTATGCCCTATAATGGTTCCATTGCTCATGTCTGCGTTTTGAGACATATACACTCACTATTGTGTACGAGTTCGCGCACATGTAGGCACACACGAAGCCATTGCGAGCATTGAGAGCGTCCTATATTTACCGAAAAATGGTTATTTCATTCCGGAAAAGCGGCAGATTCCGCACACTGATGGCTTTATTTGTGAAGCTATTGCGATTTTCATAGGTAAAAGCCAGTAAAAGCAGGAAGTGAGTGAGGGTTGCGCCGAACGTTTGGACCCCGCCGTACAACAGCAATCAACATGGAGAAGCAGCCAAAAGATACAGACTGCGGCGCGAAACCTTCCTATGCCCTATAATGGTTTCATTGCTCATGTGTGTATTTTGAGACATATACACTCACTATTGTGTACGAATTCGCGCACAAGCAGGCACACACGAAGCCATTGCGAGCATTGAGAGCGTCTTATATTTACCGAAACATGGTTATTTCATTCCGGAAAAGCGGCAGATTCCGCACACTGATGGCGTTATTTGTGAAGCTATTGCGATTTTCATAGGTAAAAGCCAGTAAAAGCAGGAAGAGAGTGAGGATTGCGCCAAACGTTTGGACCCCGCCGTACAACAGCAATCAACCTAGAAAGCAGCCAAATGCAACGGACTGCGGCGCGAAACCTTCCTATACCCTATAATGGTTCCATTGCTCATGTCTGCGTTTTGAGACATATACACTCATTATTGTGTACGATTTCGCGCACATGCATACACAAAACAAGACTCTGTGAGAATTGAGAGCGAGTTATATTCACCGAAAGATGTTTACTCCATTCCGGAAAAGCGGCAGACTCCGCACATTGATGGCGTTATTTGTGAAGCTATTGCGATTTTCATAGGTAAAAGCCAGTAAAAGCAGGAAGGGAGTGAGGGTTGCGCCGAACGTTTGGACCCCGCCGTACAACAGCAATCAACATGGAGAAGCAGCCAAAAGATACAGACTGCGGCGCGAAACCTTCCTATGCCCTATAATGGTTCCATTGCTCATGTCTGCGTTTTGAGACATATACACTCATTATTGTGTACGATTTCGCGCACATGCATACACAAAACAAGACTCTGTGAGAATTGAGAGCATGTTATATTCACCGAAAGAGGTTTACTCCATTCCGGAAAAGCGGCAGACTCCGCACATTGATGGCGTTATTTGTGAAGCTATTGCGATTTTCATATGTAAAAAGCCAGTAAAAGCAGGAAGGGAGTGAGGGTTGCGCCGAACGTTTTGGACCCCGCCATACAACAGCAATCAACCTGGAGAAGCAGCCAAATGCATACAGACTGCGGGCGCGAAACCTTCCTATGCCCTATAATGGTTTCATTGCTCATGTGTGTATTTTGAGACATATACACTCACTATTGTGTACGAATTCGCGCACACGCAGGCACACACGAAGCCATTGCGAGCATTGAGAGCGTCTTATATTTACCGAAACATGGTTATTTCATTCCGGAAAAGCGGCAGATTCCGCACACTGATGGCGTTATTTGTGAAGCTATTGCGATTTTCATAGGTAAAAGCCAGTAAAAGCAGGAAGAGAGTGAGGATTGCGCCAAACGTTTGGACCCCGCCGTACAACAGCAATCAACCTGGAGAAGCAGCCAAAAGATACAGACTGCGGCGCGAAACCTTCCTATGCCCTATAATGGTTCCATTGCTCATGTCTGCGTTTTGAGACATATACACTCACTATTGTGTACCAGTTCGCGCACATGTAGGCACACACGAAGCCATTGCGAGCATTGAGAGCGTCCTATATTTACCGAAAAATGGTTATTTCATTCCGGAAAAGCGGCAGATTCCGCACACTGATGGCTTTATTTGTGAAGCTATTGCGATTTTCATAGGTAAAAGCCAGTAAAAGCAGGAAGAGAGTGAGGATTGCGCCAAACGTTTGGACCCCGCCGTACAACAGCAATCAACCTAGAAAGCAGCCAAATGCAACGGACTGCGGCGCGAAACCTTCCTATACCCTATAATGGTTCCATTGCTCATGTCTGCGTTTTGAGACATATACACTCATTATTGTGTACGATTTCGCGCACATGCATACACAAAACAAGACTCTGTGAGACTTGAGAGCGTGTTATATTCACCGAAAGATGTTTACCTCCATTCCGGAAAAGCGGCAGACCTCCGCACATTGATGGCGTTATTTGTGAAGCTATTGCGATTTTCATAGGTAAAAGCCCAGTAAAAGCAGGAAGAGAGTGAGGATTGGGCCGAACGTTTGGACCCCGCCGTACAACAGCAATCAACCTGGAGAAGCAGCCAAAAGATACAGACTGCGGCGCGAAACCTTCCTATGCCCTATAATGGTTCCATTGCTCATGTGTGTATTTTGAGACATATACACTCACTATTGCGTACGAATTCGCGCACACGCAGGCACACACGAAGCCATTGCGAGCATTGAGAGCGTCTTATATTTACCGAAAAATTGTTATTTTATTCCGGAAAAGCGGCAGATTCCGCACACTGATGGCGTTATTTGTGAAGCTATTGCGATTTTCATAGGTAAAAGCCAGTAAAAGCAGGAAGTGAGTGAGGGTTGCGCCGAACGTTTGGACCCCGCCGTACAACAGCAATCAACATGGAGAAGCAGCCAAAAGATACAGACTGCGGCGCGAAACCTTCCTATGCCCTATAATGGTTCCATTGCTCATGTCTGCGTTTTGAGACATATACACTCACTATTGTGTACCAGTTCGCGCACATGTAGGCACACACGAAGCCATTGCGAGCATTGAGAGCGTCTTATATTTACCGAAACATGGTTATTTCATTCCGGAAAAGCGGCAGATTCCGCACACTGATGGCGTTATTTGTGAAGCTATTGCGATTTTCATAGGTAAAAGCCAGTAAAAGCAGGAAGAGAGTGAGGATTGCGCCAAACGTTTGGACCCCGCCGTACAACAGCAATCAACCTAGAAAGCAGCCAAATGCAACGGACTGCGGCGCGAAACCTTCCTATACCCTATAATGGTTCCATTGCTCATGTCTGCGTTTTGAGACATATACACTCATTATTGTGTACGATTTCGCGCACATGCATACACAAAACAAGACTCTGTGAGAATTGAGAGCGTGTTATATTCACCGAAAGAGGTTTACCTCCATTCCGGAAAAGCGGCAGACTCCGCACATTGATGGCGTTATTTGTGAAGCTATTGCGATTTTCATAGGTAAAAGCCAGTAAAAGCAGGAAGGGAGTGAGGGTTGCGCCGAACGTTTGGACCCCGCCGTACAACAGCAATCAACATGGAGAAGCAGCCAAAAGATACAGACTGCGGCGCGAAACCTTCCTATGCCCTATAATGGTTCCATTGCTCATGTCTGCGTTTTGAGACATATACACTCACTATTGTGTACCAGTTCGCGCACATGTAGGCACACACCGAAGCCATTGCGAGCATTGAGAGCGTCCTATATTTACCGAAAAATGGTTATTTCATTCCGGAAAAGCGGCAGATTCCGCACACTGATGGCTTTATTTGTGAAGCTATTGCGATTTTCATAGGTAAAAGCCAGTAAAAGCAGGAAGGGAGTGAGGGTTGCGCCGAACGTTTGGACCCCGCCGTACAACAGCAATCAACATGGAGAAGCAGCCAAAAGATACAGACTGCGGCGCGAAACCTTCCTATGCCCTATAATGGTTCCATTGCTCATGTCTGCGTTTTGAGACATATACACTCACTATTGTGTACGAGTTCGCGCACATGTAGGCACACACGAAGCCATTGCGAGCATTGAGAGCGTCCTATATTTACCGAAAAATGGTTTTTTCATTCCGGAAAAGCGGCAGATTCCGCACACTGATGGCTTTATTTGTGAAGGTATTGCGATTTTCATAGGTAAAAGCCAGTAAAAGCAGGGAGTGAGGGTTGCGCCGAACGTTTGGACCTCGCCGTACAACAGCAATCAACATGGAGAAGCAGCCAAAAGATACAGACTGCGGCGCGAAACCTTCCTATGCCCTATAATGGTTTCATTGCTCATGTGTGTATTTTGAGACATATACACTCACTATTGTGTACGAATTCGCGCACACGCAGGCACACACGAAGCCATTGCGAGCATTGAGAGCGTCTTATATTTACCGAAACATGGTTATTTCATTCCGGAAAAGCGGCAGATTCCGCACACTGATGGCGTTATTTGTGAAGCTATTGCGATTTTCATAGGTAAAAGCCAGTAAAAGCAGGAAGAGAGTGAGGATTGCGCCAAACGTTTGGACCCCGCCGTACAACAGCAATCAACCTAGAAAGCAGCCAAATGCAACGGACTGCGGCGCGAAACCTTCCTATACCCTATAATGGTTCCATTGCTCATGTCTGCGTTTTGAGACATATACACTCATTATTGTGTACGATTTCGCGCACATGCATACACAAAACAAGACTCTGTGAGAATTGAGAGCGTGTTATATTCACCGAAAGAGGTTTACTCCATTCCGGAAAAGCGGCAGACTCCGCACATTGATGGCGTTATTTGTGAAGCTATTGCGATTTTCATAGGTAAAAGCCAGTAAAAGCAGGAAGGGAGTGAGGGTTGCGCCGAACGTTTGGACCCCGCCGTACAACAGCAATCAACATGGAGAAGCAGCCAAAAGATACAGACTGCGGCGCGAAACCTTCCTATGCCCTATAATGGTTCCATTGCTCATGTCTGCGTTTTGAGACATATACACTCACTATTGTGTACGATTTCGCGCACACGCAAGCACACACGAAGCCATTGCGAGCATTGAGAGCGTCTTATATTTACCGAAAAATGGTTATTTCATTCCGGAAAAGCGGCAGATTCCGCACACTGATGGCTTTATTTGTGAAGCTATTGCGATTTTCATAGGTAAAAGCCAGTAAAAGCAGGAAGGGAGTGAGGGTTGCGCCGAACGTTTGGACCCCGCCGTACAACAGCAATCAACATGGAGAAGCAGCCAAAAGATACAGACTGCGGCGCGAAACCTTCCTATGCCCTATAATGGTTTCATTGCTCATGTCTGCGTTTTGAGACATATACACTCACTATTGTGTACGAGTTCGCGCACATGTAGGCACACACGAAGCCATTGCGAGCATTGAGAGCGTCCTATATTTACCGAAAAATGGTTTTTTCATTCCGGAAAAGCGGCAGATTCCGCACACTGATGGCTTTATTTGTGAAGGTATTGCGATTTTCATAGGTAAAAGCCAGTAAAAGCAGGGAGTGAGGGTTGCGCCGAACGTTTGGACCTCGCCGTACAACAGCAATCAACATGGAGAAGCAGCCAAAAGATACAGACTGCGGCGCGAAACCTTCCTATGCCCTATAATGGTTTCATTGCTCATGTGTGTATTTTGAGACATATACACTCACTATTGTGTACGAATTCGCGCACACGCAGGCACACACGAAGCCATTGCGAGCATTGAGAGCGTCTTATATTTACCGAAACATGGTTATTTCATTCCGGAAAAGCGGCAGATTCCGCACACTGATGGCGTTATTTGTGAAGCTATTGCGATTTTCATAGGTAAAAGCCAGTAAAAGCAGGAAGAGAGTGAGGATTGCGCCAAACGTTTGGACCCCGCCGTACAACAGCAATCAACCTAGAAAGCAGCCAAATGCAACGGACTGCGGCGCGAAACCTTCCTATACCCTATAATGGTTTCCATTGCTCATGTCTGCGTTTTGAGACATATACACTCATTATTGTGTACGATTTCGCGCACATGCATACACAAAACAAGACTCTGTGAGAATTGAGAGCGTGTTATATTCACCGAAAGAGGTTTACTCCATTCCGGAAAAGCGGCAGACTCCGCACATTGATGGCGTTATTTGTGAAGCTATTGCGATTTTCATAGGTAAAAGCCAGTAAAAGCAGGAAGGGAGTGAGGGTTGCGCCGAACGTTTGGACCCCGCCGTACAACAGCAATCAACATGGAGAAGCAGCCAAAAGATACAGACTGCGGCGCGAAACCTTCCTATGCCCTATAATGGTTCCATTGCTCATGTCTGCGTTTTGAGACATATACACTCACTATTGTGTACGAGTTCGCGCACATGTAGGCACACACGAAGCCATTGCGAGCATTGAGAGCGTCCTATATTTACCGAAAAATGGTTATTTCATTCCGGAAAAGCGGCAGATTCCGCACACTGATGGCTTTATTTGTGAAGCTATTGCGATTTTCATAGGTAAAAGCCAGTAAAAGCAGGAAGAGAGTGAGGATTGCGCCAAACGTTTGGACCCCGCCGTACAACAGCAATCAACCTAGAAAGCAGCCAAATGCAACGGACTGCGGCGCGAAACCTTCCTATACCCTATAATGGTTCCATTGCTCATGTCTGCGTTTTGAGACATATACACTCATTATTGTGTACGATTTCGCGCACATGCATACACAAAACAAGACTCTGTGAGAATTGAGAGCGTGTTATATTCACCGAAAGAGGTTTACTCCATTCCGGAAAAGCGGCAGACTCCGCACATTGATGGCGTTATTTGTGAAGCTATTGCGATTTTCATAGGTAAAAGCCAGTAAAAGCAGGAAGAGAGTGAGGATTGCGCCAAACGTTTGGACCCCGCCGTACAACAGCAATCAACCTAGAAAGCAGCCAAATGCAACGGACTGCGGCGCGAAACCTTCCTATACCCTATAATGGTTCCATTGCTCATGTCTGCGTTTTGAGACATATACACTCATTATTGTGTACGATTTCGCGCACATGCATACACAAAACAAGACTCTGTGAGAATTGAGAGCGTGTTATATTCACCGAAAGAGGTTTACTCCATTCCGGAAAAGCGGCAGACTCCGCACATTGATGGCGTTATTTGTGAAGCTATTGCGATTTTCATAGGTAAAAGCCAGTAAAAGCAGGAAGGGAGTGAGGGTTGCGCCGAACGTTTGGACCCCGCCGTACAACAGCAATCAACATGGAGAAGCAGCCAAAAGATACAGACTGCGGCGCGAAACCTTCCTATGCCCTATAATGGTTCCATTGCTCATGTCTGCGTTTTGAGACATATACACTCACTATTGTGTACGAGTTCGCGCACATGTAGGCACACACGAAGCCATTGCGAGCATTGAGAGCGTCCTATATTTACCGAAAAATGGTTATTTCATTCCGGAAAAGCGGCAGATTCCGCACACTGATGGCTTTATTTGTGAAGCTATTGCGATTTTCATAGGTAAAAGCCAGTAAAAGCAGGGAGTGAGGGTTGCGCCGAACGTTTGGACCCCGCCGTACAACAGCAATCAACCTAGAAAGCAGCCAAATGCAACGGACTGCGGCGCGAAACCTTCCTATACCCTATAATGGTTCCATTGCTCATGTCTGCGTTTTGAGACATATACACTCATTATTGTGTACGATTTCGCGCACATGCATACACAAAACAAGACTCTGTGAGAATTGAGAGCGTGTTATATTCACCGAAAGAGGTTTACTCCATTCCGGAAAAGCGGCAGACTCCGCACATTGATGGCGTTATTTGTGAAGCTATTGCGATTTTCATAGGTAAAAGCCAGTAAAAGCAGGAAGAGAGTGAGGATTGCGCCAAACGTTTGGACCCCGCCGTACAACAGCAATCAACCTAGAAAGCAGCCAAATGCAACGGACTGCGGCGCGAAACCTTCCTATACCCTATAATGGTTCCATTGCTCATGTCTGCGTTTTGAGACATATACACTCATTATTGTGTACGATTTCGCGCACATGCATACACAAAACAAGACTCTGTGAGAATTGAGAGCGTGTTATATTCACCGAAAGAGGTTTACTCCATTCCGGAAAAGCGGCAGACTCCGCACATTGATGGCGTTATTTGTGAAGCTATTGCGATTTTCATAGGTAAAAGCCAGTAAAAGCAGGAAGGGAGTGAGGGTTGCGCCGAACGTTTGGACCCCGCCGTACAACAGCAATCAACATGGAGAAGCAGCCAAAAGATACAGACTGCGGCGCGAAACCTTCCTATGCCCTATAATGGTTCCATTGCTCATGTCTGCGTTTTGAGACATATACACTCACTATTGTGTACGAGTTCGCGCACATGTAGGCACACACGAAGCCATTGCGAGCATTGAGAGCGTCCTATATTTACCGAAAAATGGTTATTTCATTCCGGAAAAGCGGCAGATTCCGCACACTGATGGCTTTATTTGTGAAGCTATTGCGATTTTCATAGGTAAAAGCCAGTAAAAGCAGGAAGAGAGTGAGGATTGCGCCAAACGTTTGGACCCCGCCGTACAACAGCAATCAACCTAGAAAGCAGCCAAATGCAACGGACTGCGGCGCGAAACCTTCCTATACCCTATAATGGTTCCATTGCTCATGTCTGCGTTTTGAGACATATACACTCATTATTGTGTACGATTTCGCGCACATGCATACACAAAACAAGACTCTGTGAGAATTGAGAGCGTGTTATATTCACCGAAAGAGGTTTACTCCATTCCGGAAAAGCGGCAGACTCCGCACATTGATGGCGTTATTTGTGAAGCTATTGCGATTTTCATAGGTAAAAGCCACTAAAAGCAGGACGAGAGTGAGGATTGCGCCAAACGTTTGGACCCCGCCGTACAACAGCAATCAACCTAGAAAGCAGCCAAATGCAACGGACTGCGGCGCGAAACCTTCCTATACCCTATAATGGTTCCATTGCTCATGTCTGCGTTTTGAGACATATACACTCATTATTGTGTACGATTTCGCGCACATGCATACACAAAACAAGACTCTGTGAGAATTGAGAGCGTGTTATATTCACCGAAAGAGGTTTACTCCATTCCGGAAAAGCGGCAGACTCCGCACATTGATGGCGTTATTTGTGAAGCTATTGCGATTTTCATAGGTAAAAGCCAGTAAAAGCAGGAAGGGAGTGAGGGTTGCGCCGAACGTTTGGACCCCGCCGTACAACAGCAATCAACATGGAGAAGCAGCCAAAAGATACAGACTGCGGCGCGAAACCTTCCTATGCCCTATAATGGTTCCATTGCTCATGTCTGCGTTTTGAGACATATACACTCACTATTGTGTACGAGTTCGCGCACATGTAGGCACACACGAAGCCATTGCGAGCATTGAGAGCGTCCTATATTTACCGAAAAATGGTTATTTCATTTCGGAAAAGCGGCAGATTCCGCACACTGATGGCTTTATTTGTGAAGCTATTGCGATTTTCATAGGTAAAAGCCAGTAAAAGCAGGGAGTGAGGGTTGCGCCGAACGTTTGGACCCCGCCGTACAACAGCAATCAACATGGAGAAGCAGCCAAAAGATACAGACTGCGGCGCGAAACCTTCCTATGCCCTATAATGGTTTCATTGCTCATGTGTGTATTTTGAGACATATACACTCACTATTGTGTACGAATTCGCGCACACGCAGGCACACACGAAGCCATTGCGAGCATTGAGAGCGTCTTATATTTACCGAAACATGGTTATTTCATTCCGGAAAAGCGGCAGATTCCGCACACTGATGGCGTTATTTGTGAAGCTATTGCGATTTTCATAGGTTAAAGCCAGTGAAAGCAGGAAGAGAGTGAGGATTGCGCCAAACGTTTGGACCCCGCCGTACAACAGCAATCAACCTAGAAAGCAGCCAAATGCAACGGACTGCGGCGCGAAACCTTCCCATACCCTATAATGGTTCCATTGCTCATGTCTGCGTTTTGAGACATATACACTCATTATTGTGTACGATTTCGCGCACATGCATACACAAAACAAGACTCTGTGAGAATTGAGAGCGTGTTATATTCACCGAAAGAGGTTTACTCCATTCCGGAAAAGCGGCAGACTCCGCACATTGATGGCGTTATTTGTGAAGCTATTGCGATTTTCATAGGTAAAAGCCAGTAAAAGCAGGAAGGGAGTGAGGGTTGCGCCGAACGTTTGGACCCCGCCGTACAACAGCAATCAACATGGAGAAGCAGCCAAAAGATACAGACTGCGGCGCGAAACCTTCCTATGCCCTATAATGGTTCCATTGCTCATGTCTGCGTTTTGAGACATATACACTCACTATTGTGTACGAGTTCGCGCACATGTAGGCACACACGAAGCCATTGCGAGCATTGAGAGCGTCCTATATTTACCGAAAAATGGTTATTTCATTTCGGAAAAGCGGCAGATTCCGCACACTGATGGCTTTATTTGTGAAGCTATTGCGATTTTCATAGGTAAAAGCCAGTAAAAGCAGGGAGTGAGGGTTGCGCCGAACGTTTGGACCCCGCCGTACAACAGCAATCAACATGGAGAAGCAGCCAAAAGATACAGACTGCGGCGCGAAACCTTCCTATGCCCTATAATGGTTTCATTGCTCATGTGTGTATTTTGAGACATATACACTCACTATTGTGTACGAATTCGCGCACACGCAGGCACACACGAAGCCATTGCGAGCATTGAGAGCGTCTTATATTTACCGAAACATGGTTATTTCATTCCGGAAAAGCGGCAGATTCCGCACACTGATGGCGTTATTTGTGAAGCTATTGCGATTTTCATAGGTTAAAGCCAGTAAAAGCAGGAAGAGAGTGAGGATTGCGCCAAACGTTTGGACCCCGCCGTACAACAGCAATCAACCTAGAAAGCAGCCAAATGCAACGGACTGCGGCGCGAAACCTTCCCATACCCTATAATGGTTCCATTGCTCATGTCTGCGTTTTGAGACATATACACTCATTATTGTGTACGATTTCGCGCACATGCATACACAAAACAAGACTCTGTGAGAATTGAGAGCGTGTTATATTCACCGAAAGAGGTTTACTCCATTCCGGAAAAGCGGCAGACTCCGCACATTGATGGCGTTATTTGTGAAGCTATTGCGATTTTCATAGGTAAAAGCCAGTAAAAGCAGGAAGGGAGTGAGGGTTGCGCCGAACGTTTGGACCCCGCCGTACAACAGCAATCAACATGGAGAAGCAGCCAAAAGATACAGACTGCGGCGCGAAACCTTCCTATGCCCTATAATGGTTCCATTGCTCATGTCTGCGTTTTGAGACATATACACTCACTATTGTGTACGAGTTCGCGCACATGTAGGCACACACGAAGCCATTGCGAGCATTGAGAGCGTCCTATATTTACCGAAAAATGGTTATTTCATTCCGGAAAAGCGGCAGATTCCGCACACTGATGGCTTTATTTGTGAAGCTATTGCGATTTTCATAGGTAAAAGCCAGTAAAAGCAGGGAGTGAGGGTTGCGCCGAACGTTTGGACCCCGCCGTACAACAGCAATCAACATGGAGAAGCAGCCAAAAGATACAGACTGCGGCGCGAAACCTTCCTATGCCCTATAATGGTTTCATTGCTCATGTGTGTATTTTGAGACATATACACTCACTATTGTGTACGAATTCGCGCACACGCAGGCACACACGAAGCCATTGCGAGCATTGAGAGCGTCTTATATTTACCGAAACATGGTTATTTCATTCCGGAAAAGCGGCAGATTCCGCACACTGATGGCGTTATTTGTGAAGCTATTGCGATTTTCATAGGTAAAAGCCAGTAAAAGCAGGAAGAGAGTGAGGATTGCGCCAAACGTTTGGACCCCGCCGTACAACAGCAATCAACCTAGAAAGCAGCCAAATGCAACGGACTGCGGCGCGAAACCTTCCTATACCCTATAATGGTTCCATTGCTCATGTCTGCGTTTTGAGACATATACACTCATTATTGTGTACGATTTCGCGCACATGCATACACAAAACAAGACTCTGTGAGAATTGAGAGCGTGTTATATTCACCGAAAGAGGTTTACTCCATTCCGGAAAAGCGGCAGATTCCGCACACTGATGGCGTTATTTGTGAAGCTATTGCGATTTTCATAGGTAAAAGCCAGTAAAAGCAGGAAGGGAGTGAGGGTTGCGCCGAACGTTTGGACCCCGCCGTACAACAGCAATCAACCTGGAGAAGCATTTAAATGCAACAGACTGCGGCGCGAAACCTTTCTATACCCTATAATGGTTCCATTGCTCATGTCTGCGTTTTGAGACATATACACTCACTATTGTGTACGAGTTCGCGCACATGCAGGCACACACGAAGCCATTGCGAGCATTGAGAGCGTCTTATATTTACCGAAAAATGGTTATTTCATTCCGGAAAAGCGGCAGATTCCGCACACTGATGGCTTTATTTGTGAAGCTATTGCGATTTTCATAGGTAAAAGCCAGTAAAAGCAGGAAGGGAGTGAGGGTTGCGCCGAACGTTTGGACCCCGCCGTACAACAGGAATCAACCTGGAGAAGCAGCCAAAAGATACAGATTGCGGCGCGAAACCTTCCTATGCCGTATAATGGTTCCATTGCTCATGTGTGTATTTTGAGACATATACACTCACTATTGTGTACGAATTCGCGCACACGCAGGCACACACGAAGCCATTGCGAGCATTGAGAGCGTCTTATATTTACCGAAACATGGTTATTTCATTCCGGAAAAGTGGCAGATTCCGCACACTGATGGCTTTATTTGTGAAGCTATTGCGATTTTCATAGGTAAAAGCCAGTAAAGGCAGGAAGGGAGTGAGGGTTGCGCCGAACGTTTGGACCCCGCCGTACAACAGCAATCAACCTGGAGAAGCAGCCAAATGCAACAGACTGCGGCGCGAAACCTTTCTATACCCTATAATGGTTCCATTGCTCATGTCTGCGTTTTGAGACATATACACTCATTATTGTGTACGATTTCGCGCACATGCATACACAAAACAAGACTCTGTGAGAATTGAGAGCGTGTTATATTCACCGAAAGAGGTTTACTCCATTCCGGAAAAGCGGCAGACTCCGCACATTGATGGCGTTATTTGTGAAGCTATTGCGATTTTCATAGGTAACAGCCAGTAAAAGCAGGAAGGGAGTGAGGGTTGCGCCGAACGTTTGGACCCCGCCGTACAACAGCAATCAACATGGAGAAGCAGCCAAAAGATACAGACTGCGGCGCGAAACCTTCCTATGCCCTATAATGGTTCCATTGCTCATGTCTGCGTTTTGAGACATATACACTCACTATTGTGTACGAGTTCGCGCACATGTAGGCACACACGAAGCCATTGCGAGCATTGAGAGCGTCCTATATTTACCGAAAAATGGTTATTTCATTCCGGAAAAGCGGCAGATTCCGCACACTGATGGCTTTATTTGTGAAGCTATTGCGATTTTCATAGGTAAAAGCCAGTAAAAGCAGGAAGGGAGTGAGGGTTGCGCCGAACGTTTGGACCCCGCCGTACAACAGCAATCAACCTGGAGAAGCAGCTAAATGCAAGAGACTGCGGCGCGAAACCTTCCTATGCCCTATAATGGTTCCATTGCTCATGTCTGCGTTTTGAGACATATACACTCACTATTGTGTACGAGTTCGCGCACATGTAGGCACACAGGAAGCCATTGCGAGCATTGAGAGCGTCCTATATTTACCGAAAAATGGTTATTTCATTCCGGAAAAGCGGCAGACTCCGCACATTGATGGCGTTATTTGTGAAGCTATTGCGATTTTCAGAGGTAAAAGCCAGTAAAAGCAGGAAGGGAGTGAGGATTGGGCCGAACGTTTGGACCCCGCCGTACAACAGCAATCAACATGGAGAAGCAGCCAAAAGATACAGACTGCGGCGCGAAACCTTCCTATGCCCTATAATGGTTCCATTGCTCATGTGTGTATTTTGAGACATATACACTGACTATTGTGTACGAGTTCGCGCACACGCAGGCACACACGAAGCCATTGCGAGCATTGAGAGCGTCTTATATTTACCGAAAAATGTTTATTTCATTCCGGAAAAGTGGCAGATTCCGCACACTGATGGCGTTACTTGTGAAGCTATTGCGATTTTCATAGGTAAAAGCCAGTAAAAGCAGGAAGGGAGTGAGGGTTGCGCCGAACGTTTAGACCCCGCCGTACAACAGGAATCAACCTGGAGAAGCAGCCAAAAGATACAGACTGCGGCGCGAAACCTTCCTATGCCCTATAATGGTTCCATTGCTCATGTCTGCGTTTTGAGACATATACACTCACTATTGTGTACCAGTTCGCGCACATGTAGGCACACACGAAGCCATTGCGAGCATTGAGAGCGTCCTATATTTACCGAAAAATGGTTATTTCATTCCGGAAAAGCGGCAGATTCCGCACACTGATGGCTTTATTTGTGAAGCTATTGCGATTTTCATATGTAAAAGCCAGTAAAAGCAGGAAGAGAGTGAGGGTTGCGCCAAACGTTTGGACCCCGCCGTACAACAGCAATCAACCTAGAAAGCAGCCAAATGCAACGGACTGCGGCGCGAAACCTTCCTATACCCTATAATGGTTCCATTGCTCATGTCTGCGTTTTGAGACATATACACTCATTATTGTGTACGATTTCGCGCACATGCATACACAAAACAAGACTCTGTGAGAATTGAGAGCGTGTTATATTCACCGAAAGAGGTTTACTCCATTCCGGAAAAGCGGCAGACTCCGCACATTGATGGCGTTATTTGTGAAGCTATTGCGATTTTCATAGGTAAAAGCCAGTAAAAGCAGGAAGGGAGTGAGGGTTGCGCCGAACGTTTGGACCCCGCCGTACAACAGCAATCAACATGGAGAAGCAGCCAAAAGATACAGACTGCGGCGCGAAACCTTCCTATGCCCTATAATGGTTCCATTGCTCATGTCTGCGTTTTGAGACATATACACTCACTATTGTGTACGAGTTCGCGCACATGTAGGCACACACGAAGCCATTGCGAGCATTGAGAGCGTCCTATATTTACCGAAAAATGGTTATTTCATTCCGGAAAAGCGGCAGATTCCGCACACTGATGGCTTTATTTGTGAAGCTATTGCGATTTTCATAGGTAAAAGCCAGTAAAAGCAGGGAGTGAGGGTTGCGCCGAACGTTTGGACCCCGCCGTACAACAGCAATCAACATGGAGAAGCAGCCAAAAGATACAGACTGCGGCGCGAAACCTTCCTATGCCCTATAATGGTTCCATTGCTCATGTGTGTATTTTGAGACATATACACTGACTATTGTGTACGAGTTCGCGCACACGCAGGCACACACGAAGCCATTGCGAGCATTGAGAGCGTCTTATATTTACCGAAAAATGGTTATTTCATTCCGGAAAAGCGGCAGATTCCGCACACTGATGGCGTTATTTGTGAAGCTATTGCGATTTTCATATGTAAAAGCCAGTAAAAGCAGGAAGGGAGTGAGGGTTGCGCCGAACGTTTGGACCCCGCCATACAACAGCAATCAACCTGGAGAAGCAGCCAAATGCAACAGACTGCGGCGCGAAACCTTCCTATGCCCTATAATGGTTTCATTGCTCATGTGTGTATTTTGAGACATATACACTCACTATTGTGTACGAATTCGCGCACACGCAGGCACACACGAAGCCATTGCGAGCATTGAGAGCGTCTTATATTTACCGAAACATGGTTATTTCATTCCGGAAAAGCGGCAGATTCCGCACACTGATGGCTTTATTTGTGAAGCTATTGCGATTTTCATATGTAAAAGCCAGTAAAAGCAGGAAGAGAGTGAGGGTTGCGCCGAACGTTTGGACCCCGCCGTACAACAGGAATCAACCTGGAGAAGCAGCCAAATGCAACAGACTGCGGCGCGAAACCTTTCTATACCCTATAATGGTTCCATTGCTCATGTCTGCGTTTTGAGACATATACACTCACTATTGTGTACGAGTTCGCGCACATGTAGGCACACACGAAGCCATTGCGAGCATTGAGAGCGTCTTATATTTACCGAAACATGTTTATTTCATTCCGGAAAAGCGGCAGATTCCGCACACTGATGGCTTTATTTGTGAAGCTATTGCGATTTTCATAGGTAAAAGCCAGTAAAAGCAGGAAGGGAGTGAGGGTTGCGCCGAACGTTTGGACCCCGCCGTACAACAGCAATCAACATGGAGAAGCAGCCAAAAGATACAGACTGCGGCGCGAAACCTTCCTATGCCCTATAATGGTTCCATTGCTCATATCTGCGTTTTGAGACATATACACTGACTATTGTGCACGAGTTCGCGCACATGTAGGCACACACGAAGCCATTGCGAGCATTGAGAGCGTCTTATATTTACCGAAAAATGGTTATTTCATTCCGGAAAAGCGGCAGATTCCGCACACTGATGGCTTTATTTGTGAAGCTATTGCGATTTTCATAGGTAAAAGCCAGTAAAAGCAGGAAGGGAGTGAGGGTTGCGCCGAACGTTTGGACCCCGCCGTACAACAGCAATCAACATGGAGAAGCAGCCAAAAGATACAGACTGCGGCGCGAAACCTTCCTATGCCCTATAATGGTTCCATTGCTCATATCTGCGTTTTGAGACATATACACTGACTATTGTGCACGAGTTCGCGCACATGTAGGCACACACGAAGCCATTGCGAGCATTGAGAGCGTCTTATATTTACCGAAAAATGGTTATTTCATTCCGGAAAAGCGGCAGATTCCGCACACTGATGGCTTTATTTGTGAAGCTATTGCGATTTTCATAGGTAAAAGCCAGTAAAAGCAGGAAGGGAGTGAGGGTTGCGCCGAACGTTTGGACCCCGCCGTACAACAGCAATCAACCTGGAGAAGCAGCCAAATGCAACAGACTGCGGCGCGAAACCTTTCTATACCCTATAATGGTTCCATTGCTCATGTGTGTCTTTTGAGACATATACACTCATTATTGTGTACGATTTCGCGCACATGCATACACAAAACAAGACTCTGTGAGAATTGAGAGCGTGTTATATTCACCGAACGATGTTTATTTCATTCCGGAAAAGCGGCAGACTCCGCACATTGATGGCGTTTTACGTTTTTAGGGTTGTTGCAACTATATGGTGTGGATTTAAGGCAAATATCAAAGCATTAAAGGACTAATACCATATGATTTTTACTTCTACGGATTCTGGATACACTCAGACCTTTAAGCCTTTAATCCAATTCAGTAAAATCCTCTACATCCCGATTCTTTCATGCAACTATTTTCAAATGCAGTTGCATAACTAAATTTCGCTTCTCTCTGATCGTTCAAACTGCCTTTCCGACTCCGACTCCTAGATCCCAGCATCCTGTAGGGGGTGGGACTATACCGAACTTTAGCTCACTCTATATCACGCGGATTAAGTAAAATCCACTTAAAATCCTTCTATCATAGTGAATTTTAAGGATTGCGGGTTTTTCGAATATTAACACGAATACCTAAAACCCCGTACACTCTAGTTTTACAACGAGTTCGAAAGTTTCGAAGACTGAGAGATATATGAATGTGTCTCAGGTTTAAACAGTTCTTAGAATACTAAGGATTTAGATTCAGATGTCTCAGGGACTAAGGCATCAATAGAAGTGTGGTAGGCTTATGGAATCATAAAGCTTTGAAGATCTACAGGTACATGGATATTTTCAAAATTCAGAACAATAATATTGAGGTCTTTAAAACTAATTGGTTCTTGGATGTTTGCAGGATTCAACTATCCATGGATGTTTAGGCGTTTTAGTTTTCAAAGAATTTCCACCACTTAAATACGTCTGGATCTTCTCCCGGATTAAGTAAAATCCACTTCAAATCCTTCCTTCACAGTGCATTTTATGGATTGCGAGATGAGAGGTTTATGAGATTCAAAGATATTATGGTGGTCACAATTTTCAATGATAAAAGTTTCAGAGGTACATGAATGACTCCAAAATTCTTAGGATCGTGAAAAATACATTAACTTTAACACCAAATCAAATCGGCTGGACGCAGAAGCACGTTAATGTTCACGAGACTGGGAGATACGTGGATGATTCAAATTCAAACATACAGGGAGATACATGGATTTTTCTGAGTCATAAAGTCATGGTTCTCCTCAATATTCTTAGGTTCAGTAGAACTTCTATGACTCAAATATATACACGGAAAAAAGTAACACACGAGCAGATACTTCCAAGATCCACAGATACATGAGAGCTTCGGGGATTGAATCATTCTTAGATGCTTGAAAGAATCAAAGAACATGGATGTCTTGAATATTAACACTCTCATGAATGATTCCAGGACTCAAATCATACGTACATGAACGCATTGGATTCTTTCGAGTAGCTCCGTTAGGGACCACACAGTGCGGAACAGTTGGATTTGGCTTAAGTTTCATTCGAACCCATGAACCATTCTTTACCTTCGATTCTAAAAGCGCCGTAGATTTGACAAATGAGGAAAATTAGAACAGTATCTAAACTCATAAAAAAAAGCCTGTCTTAACAGCGTATCAAACTGCGCTTCTTTGATAATTAATCAGAAGAATTTGGTGTTTAGGGGTTTAGGAGCACGGTCTCAAAGTTGTTTAGGGGTTTATTACATACCCTTGGGGGCTTTTGTAGAGTTCGGGGGGTTTTAGTTCAAGTTCATAGGGGGTTCATATATGATCCCTAGATGGTGCATAGGGCGTTTGAAGTTGACCTCGATGTCTGGTTTGGGTTTTTTCGAACGTTTAGGGGTCCGAAATGTTGACCAAAATGTCAAAATGTTTTAATTTTGTAACTATTCTCAATTGTTGGAGATTGTATCAAGGAATGGTTGGGGAACATTTGTGGGGAAGGAAAATTTGAAAAGACTTGAAAAATTTTTGCTCCACCAATCTTCATGTATGGCAAAGAAAGTTTTTTTTGTATATTATGGGTAATCTTTGAAGGTATACTTACCAGAATGGCGATTGCGATTAATTTTGTGTGTTAAATGTATTTTTGGTGAAGTGACTATGGCTTTTTAAGGTATGGACAAAGTTACATATTTTTGTTTTGTAGTTCACCTGAATTTTGATGATATCTTGTAGTGTCGTTGGAGAGCTTTGCAAAAAGTTTCGATGCCTATGCGTAAGCTTTAGAAGCCTGTATATGCGAAAGAGTATGCATGCTGACCCAGGGAAACACGATGATATCCGGTGGATATACGCTAGATGTGCGGATGTAAATTTTAAAATGCATATCATTCGGCATATCAGCTGTGGTATCTACCGCACAGGTATCGTATATCATGCGGATATCCAAAAAGCTTTGGATATCCCAAAGATGTACCTCAAGTCTCAGGAGATACTGATATGATCTCTGGATGTGCAAAGGATACCCAAGCTTTGGGCGACAGCTATAACAGCCGATGTGACGATTGATATACATTTTGTTTTATGAATCCATATATCATTTGGGTATCAACTTGTTCCATAGGGTGATTGGGGGCGTGGTCTTGGCTGACGATGAGTTTAGGTAGGCCTACCAAAACATTGCAAAATTTGGATCCCCACTTTATGTTAATGCCAGTCGGTTCTTTCGAGCCATCGGATCATTGTATCGAGAACAACTAGGTCGGGAGATAACCTCCACATTGAATGAGAGTTTGGGACAGTGGCTATATTTTCTTCCCGATAGGATTTGTACATGCCTCGCACAGAGACTCCACAAAACTTTCCCAGGGGGTCCTCCTCACTAGTGCCCTTGCTTTTAGGGCCACTGCCGCTTTTGAAAACTAACCCAGTTTGAAACAGAACCCGTGATGCAGCTCGAACTCCCGTTTTCTTCGTAGGGTTTCCTTCGCGGGTGTAATTGGCCAAAGGATATCCCACTTCCTTCCAAGGGCTCTTTCGTACCTCTCTTTCGTTCGGAAACACAATTGCGAACCTTTTCATTTGTTCTTCATTCACTTTTGGGTTTGCAAGAGAGATTACTTCACCCTCTCCGGTTTGTTGGTCTTTGATCACGGCACACCCTTCATCTTTCAATTGAATGCGGAGATTCACAAGAAACTCGACAACGCGACACATCCAGTCAAGCGCGTGGTCAGTGAGAACGACTTTTGTCTCATGACTACAAAACTGCTTCAACAGTTGTAGAAGAGCATCTAGAAGCATAGGACCTCTTCGCCACAATTGGAAAGATATGTTACTGAACTTTTCACTGATATAAACTTCTTCATACGGGTCCACCTCAATTGAGGTAAATTCGGAACGGATTTTGTGCACGAAATCGAGAAGTACTGAAATATTTTGATGTTGAACATCCCTCCGCCAGCGCATGTGATCCAGAGTAGAGGAAAGGGAACCTTTGGCTTGTGTTGCTTGTGTGGCTTGCTTCCCATGCTTCCGGGCACTTCTATTCTTGTTTGGAACGTCTGAGATGCGAAGCTTTCCAAAAACTGCCTGGCTACCCCAAACTCTGGAGTACATTGAATTTGGGATAGGATATGCTTTACATATCCTAGGACATAGTTTCAAAAGTCCAATAGCATCAAAGCATTTCAATAGGTTCTTTCGTAGAGTTGCTTCAAATTCGGTTTTCAAAATCTCGGAGCGATTGCTCCCTCTGCGAAATTCGAGTTCGGCCTTGTGAATTTCATCTATTTCGCCTTCCAGAATTCGGAGAGCTGCTACTGATCGCCACTTATGAAAAGGGTTTCGACGATGTAGAGAGGTCCTGAGTGTGAATTCGTCCACTTCGAGCTCGGAAAAATGAGGGAGGAGCGATGCGTGTTCCCACAATGTGTCAATGAAATCATCGGCATCGATGTTGAGGTTTTCATCCACATTCACCAGTTCATCAAAAGAACTTGGTTCTTTAGACAGAAGATGAGAAAAGAGACCTGGACGATAATGTGACAAAAGCTCTTTGGCGTAGTCGCAAACAAAATTTTGTCCGCTGCCATTCCTGGAGTGTTGTCCAAAGCGCTTCCTTACAAGGCAGAATTCATCTTCCAAAGAATAACAATTATCATCAACCATAACTGCAGCTCTTTCAAAATGCTCTAAAATCAGCTTCGGATACATACGGGCTCGGTGATAGGCACTTTCCAGACTTGGTACTCTGATTCCATACATAATGTCAAGCTCTAAGCAAACATCTGAGACCAATAAACGTGCCACAAGAATAGCCATCAACTTAAGTGCTCGATGTCGCTCTATCTGGTCTCTGACTGCAATCTTCATAATTTCTTGAACCAATGCGTGAAGATCAAGATTATCCATGCCTTCAATACGAGCAATTGAATTTACTTCATCCTCCGGATAATATCCTAAGACGGTCAAGAACCCGGGCTTCCGTTTCAAACTGAAGAACTTCAATTTTTTGGGCAACAGCATGTCCTCGTCAAACTCATTAATGAGGCCTTCAGTATCTGCATCTAATTCACGAAATTTCAATAATATTTGGCTACTCGGAATCCATCTTCGGTCCAGGAAAGGCCTCCCTAGGTTATAGTCGATTTGTAACAAGCGTGGAAAAAGAATCTGAGGAAACCCTTGTATATAGTACGTCACGTCTGTGCCCAATGCCGTCAAGAGAGGGGAAGAATCCATCATCGTAGCATCTGAGACGCGGCAACCTATTGAGACCAGTAGCCCTCGGGCTGTTGCCATGAGACCCCTAACCGTAATTGAAGTTATAGTGGCCAGGGAAATGGGTGTCAAGCACCTAATGGCATCTTTGAAGAAACAAGATTCTTCAGAGCCTGAACTTTGGTTTGCGTTTGTTACATGTGATGCAACTTGTCTGTAAATGTTATATGCCGACTGAACAAAATGATGTTCTAACTTCAGAAAAAAGGAATCGAACATTTCATAGTCAAGAATTGTAACTGGTAGAATATAAGACTTCATAGTCTCTTCCTCAGATATATTTCTTCTCGGCAGACAAAGCCACCATGGAAGGCTTCGCACCTCATTCCCAGAAACATCAGAAGATTGCGTAATTCCGATCTCCTCCTGGAGTTCTAGGAGATAAATCACAGAATCGAAACACTTCCACTCCTCCGAAAGGCTATAGGTGAGCTCCGTTCTTACCCCGGTACTTCCCCTTGCGGAAATAGATTTTTGTCGACGTTCGATATCATGAAGTATGGTCTCAAAGAATTTTCGAATCTTTTTCTCCTGATTTTGACTGCTTGACCTTGCATCAGTTGATCTTTCTGGTCGACATCGATACCAATTCTGAAGAAGAGCTCTGGGGTTTAACAAATCGGTATAAAGAGACCTCCCAGTAGATTCATAGATAGTTGATCCTCTGGTGGCTGTTGATCTCCTTCTAGTTGAGTATACTTTTACCCTTCGAACGCCTGAAGCACATAACGCAGAACCCGGTTCACGGATAACGCCTTTTTGGGAAGTCCATCCAAAGAATTCTGGATATCCAGCGGTTGAATAAAGTACAACATTCAAATCTTTCATTGAGGTCTTCGATCTGATAGAAGGAACAAATAACTTGGAGCACCTCGCAGTTGTACTGGGAACGTTAATGGACCATGAAGATTTGATGTTTCCATACAAAGTAAATCCAATATCAATAATTCCGTCCACCATACATTCCTCTGAAAACTCACGTTTTAGCGCAGCTTTCATATGGATTGCCTTCTGCGCGGTCAATAATCGTCTTTTCAAACCGTGCGAAGTAATCCTGAGTATAATGGGGCTAAAGAGAAGGAAATCTTCCAGGTCCATGTATCCTCGTTCCAAAGCTGCAGTGTTTGTTGAAGATGATGGGAAAGCATTCTCATACCTTCGAGCTGGGTTAGATTGAAGTTTAAGAATATTTCCAATAGCCGGTTCACCTCTTGTAATTATCTCCAAAAAGTAAGCCATGCACGAGTCGGAACCAATCCCAGAGCTGAGACAATCCCTCAAAGAAGGATCAGTAATCATTTCCAAGATATCTTCCGGACACACATACTTTGATTTCATGTGGGTTCGGAAAGTTCGAGAGGTTTCCGGAACTTCGGCGTGTTCCTCAAGAGAAGCAAAGAATCGAGAAATGAGCAAGAAAACGATCAAGAGTTCTTCTTCTTCAAGCTGGAGCCCTTCCCCAAAGGATGAATCATGTCCGCAGCTTCGATTATGGGTAGCGTTATTTGTTGAGGTTGGTATAGCACAACAAATTAAACGAGAATTAGTAGCTCCACAGTTACCAGCTCTTGTTGCAAATGAAGCAAACCGGAGGATAATCTCACCGCAAAAGTACCAGAAGAACTTTTGTACATCATTCTCTTGGAATCGAACATTTTCGCTTCCCATTGACGTGGTCGCTTTTTCGAAAAGGTAAATGAGTGAATAATTGCCGCTAATAGACATCTGAACAATTTCTCTGGGAATCATGGCTCTTACATATATTGGAGAAGGTGAAAGAGTGCTCACGATCTCAAACAAACGAACAGAAATTGGTCGCTTGCCAATGTCAAACTTTGGTGGGTTCTTCATTATCTTCTTCACATTTTGGAGAAGGAAATATTGATATGGGCCCCACTCGAAATTTTCGTCAAATCTGACGAGATTGTTGTTTGGAGCGAGATAGCGGAAGCTCTCCTGAAATCTGGATTCAAAGCGAAGGTAGATCTTTGCAGGTGTCCGGATCATAGACCCTAACCATGGTCTACTGATTATATCTAATGAGTCGATATCCACATCCAGCTTTAAAGAAGCACCTTCAGACTCGGGAAGCAATGCGTGTTTGTGATAGGCAATCTTGTTTTGAAGCATATCTGGTCCCGATGATCCCTCATAGAAAACTGTATCAATTGAAGAACCAACAACCTGAAAGGCTTCGCTCAGAGTCAAACCAGAATCTCTTTGATTATGATAATGTTCGTTGTACGCAGGACGGGTTTGAACAATACAAGAGAAAGAACCGTACAAGAACGGTATGCACCAACTGTCCAAGTCAGTGTTGGTGTACTTCACAGCATAGTCTTCACGTTTGCTACGCACAAGCAATGGAAGCGTCAGAGCCGATGCCCTCAACTCTTTGCACACTTTCTTCTTTTGTTCGTGACCCGCCATCGTTCTATCTGGAAAAACGCCTTCTAGCTCGGTTTTAGGGTCTTTAGATGAGCTATGGGAAGCTTTAACACTGTCGTGGAAGATTGAAAGCTGTGTAGAAGCCTGTTTAAGGGAGGAAGGTTTGCGACCTTGAATGCTGGGAACCTTCGAGGAACACTTCGGCATACCGTTGGGTACTGAAGGTTGCGTAATTAGCTGTTTTTCAAAACGATCATTGGGACTTTCAATACCATCGTTAGCGCGTTTACACTGGCTCTGATGATAGCTGCTGGGTCGTTCAACAACTCCTTCTGAAGTTGACCGGAAAGTTGATCCAGAAACAATGGAGCTTGAACCAAGGGGGTTGATTGTAGTTCCAGGCTGAACTGCATCACATTTGTTACGAAATGGAGGGAAGTGAAACAAAGGCTCTGAGTCCATTCCTCCAACTCTCATTAAGCTTTGTATAATTTTCCACTTCGCAGGCTTTCCCATGGAAGCGAACGGATATCCCATCAATACTTCTTTGAGATCCCAGTTCTGTACTGGAGGCGGTTGATCTAGAAACTTTACCAAGTACATGTGTTCGGTTTCCGAAATTTTGCGAAGATTGATAACTTCTTTCTGTTTCCAAGATGATAGATAACATGGGTTGGGAACGAATAATGAAACCCCACAAAAAGTCTCAGACGGATCCCAAATGAACGAATTTCTGCTGTCCATTAAAGGCATCGAAAGGGGCGCTAAGTATAGGGAAGATCCAGCTTCCGGCTTTCCTTGAACGAACGCAACTGCAGGAATATCTCCAAAGCACCTAATAGTATACCTGTTGCATTTGTGAAGGCGAAACCTGTCTCCTTTTTGTGGTTCGACACATGATTGAAAGAAGAATCGAAAGCTTTCCATATTGACAACTCCATGAATATCTTCCACACAAACAGTGGATTCCTCCTCAGTTGGCTCATTTACATGGCATTCTGTGCAGAAACACATATCAAAAATAGAACCACGAAAATACTTCTGAAATTCTACTATTCGACCACATGTAGTCGAGGTCAAAATATTGTATAAGTTCGAAAGTTTCTGAATGATAGGCTTTTGGGTTTCTATTAGCTCATCCAGAGATCTGCAGGGAACACAATGTTCAACCACACATGGAATGCTATTATGAATGAAAGTGTTTTCCCGAAAAAGAGAGACAAGCGGGTCGCTCGTTGAAACATGCGACATTTCCTATGCTATAGTCCACAAGGCTTTTTGTTGTTTGGAGTCATCAACTGCACAACTAGTTCAACAAGAGACCGCGAGCCACGAGATCAAAACCTGTTCGGATTTGCAACGATTACCTAAAACTTGAAGCTCAAATTATTGTTGTACTATCGACAATGTGGAGAAAAACCTTGGATCTCGACGACGAAGAGCTTTTGATGCAAAGGGACAAGTGTTGTCCGTGTATTCTTCGTATTTGACAAATACAGAAGGAACACGTGGAGCTCGATCCGTAACGTTTTCCAGACCAGATAATCACACGTGTAACAAAACAGAATTTCTCTTTGGTAAAAGTAACTGCGTTGTGCAGTCCACTGTCCCCGCAGGTACGACCGGCTATGAGCGACAAAGGAAGCTACGAAACAGGAAGTACAGCATGAAGCCTAACGCCTCCGCTCGTTTGAGAAAACAGAGTATTATAAGGAAGAGGCTTCTTCGGGAAAGAGAGAGAGAGGCAGCTTTCCTGAAAGAAATATTGAAATGGGAGATACCGTTAGCCGTCAAAGAGTCGCCATCATCTACTTTGGGAGACAATGAAACCGGTGGTGGAGACCTGAATGTATCTTTAGAGGAGAAAGAAAATCGTGTTGCACAAAAGACTATTTCGATCCAACTTGATGAGTGTTTGGAACCTTCAACAAGCACATTGACAAAATTTACGGGGATCCAATCAAGTGGATTGGATTCCCGAAAAACGAACATTAGCGATGAAAGAAACAGATCTGGAGAGCACTTGAATTTGTTGAACGCTTTGAAAAAGAATACCAGATCACAGAAGCCACGAATTCAACGGACAAAATCTAGAAAGAAGAAAAAGAAAATGACGATGAAACGGACAGTCGATACCATAGCAGTAGTCATGAAATGGCATGAGTCATGGACCAAGGTCTCTACTGTTGGAAAGCGGGGTAGAAATGTTAATAACTCATCAAACAATTCAAGTGCAGCAGCAAATATACTCTTACAACTTAAAAAAGGAGGCAAACCGAAGCCAATATTCTCAGAATGTGACTTTAATATTTATTACTTGCTTTCTCGAAGCGGAGTCCATAAGATAATCAGGAACGTTTCTCATGAAGGTCTTTGGTCTGCTGGAAATGACTGGATGTTGTGTTCTTTTCGACCGAGTTCAAATAGATGGAAAATGAATTCAATCAAAGAAGTTGTATCTACATTTGAAAGTTTATGCTTGCGAATCGGTCTGCCAGTCGCTGATATAAACGGGCGAATGGCGCAGATTACTCAGAGCTATGATGTAGCCTCCGAGTTTCTTTCAAAGGAACTGAAAGTTTATAATGATCTTCGAATGAAATGTTGGACTACATTTGCCAGATCTGTCATGGAAAAGGTTATCTCTTGGAATGACAAGGAAATGTTGTCATGTGATCGGTATCTATTGTGGGTTAATAACTCCTGTAGCCTTGACTGTCTTATATACATTATCCCACACGTCGTTTGGAGTGTACTGAAAGCTGGTTTGGCCGATCACACTACGCTTTCTCATTGTCCAGCAGCGATTCTTGTAGCAGCTTTACAAATGTGTATTCATGGAAGACATGAAAGGCGTTTCGATCATGCTTCAATATCAAATTACATACGTGTACTGGCCTTGGATTGCTATGAGTATTTCAGTCAGAAGCCCATACCTGATGGAATAGAATGGTCACCGTTCAACTCAGAGCAAAACTATTTGGACATTATGAATACTATGACGCTCTTATTTCCAGCACTTTTTGAGAACCAAAGAAGAAATATTGAACCACCCGTGAACATTTTGGTCAGAGTCCTTCGCAATCTCGAGGTTGTTCAGATTTCTGGGTGGTCTTCTATTCTTGACCGTGAGCTAAAGAACGCATCTCCTTTCAATCCCGGTATACGACTCGTTGCCTTCCCTCACTCCATAGATTCAAAAAACCGAAAAGTTTTTTGGGATAAGTGGATCATGGCCAATTGGCATGTTACGCAGAGAAAAGGAGCTTGCATGTACAGCGCCGGTCTGATATCGTGGATAGGGTACAAAAATACATGCAGAGATCACTTTGTTTCCTTTACATGCCACCTGGCCAACAAAGAGTGGTTCATGAAGTACTACGATGGATTGAAAAATCGGGGAAAACCCATCTGTATTCGAAAGTTAGATCTCCAAAGAAGATCTATTTCGATCATTCCAGATGCAGGAATTGCGGTGGTAGTGGTCAAGAAAGAGCATTTCGGCTAACTTGCATTTTAGGTTTTGTGTTTCTACGTTGGATTCTCTCCAGCAATATCGTGTATGCTTTGCTCAAGTTCAATACCATGTATGCTTGGCTCAAGTTCTAGTATGGCACTGCTATATAGTTCGTTATGTACTACAGGGAGCAATGTTGTTTGTGCAGTAACGACGTCGATAATCTCCATGTTCTTTAATAACTCCATATCTTTATGGGGAAGTATAATAA
Source organism: Gracilaria gracilis (assembly GCA_030374805.1). Classification (NCBI taxonomy): domain Eukaryota; phylum Rhodophyta; class Florideophyceae; order Gracilariales; family Gracilariaceae; genus Gracilaria; species Gracilaria gracilis. Next base: position 22,787 of record JARGSG010000269.1, on the reverse strand, counting down.
CTATAGCGAATGTGGAAGATCGATATAGAGGGATTCAGGATGCAATACATTTCCAGAGTTAGATAGCAGCCTTATTTTCATGAAGAGAACTATTCTGGTTTTTTATAGTTTGTAGTCGTGAACCATATCTCATTCGTTAGTATGGAATACTTCAAACATTGAAATTCACCTTGCTTCTCCATGTAATCCTACATCTATGAACATAAGGCTGTCGAAGCTCTCATTTGCCATCGCGAGAAGCGTTTTACAGAATTCATCGTTGGTCTCTTCAGAGAAGTTATTCTTCCAAATATGTGAACCACGCAATGGAGCATAAAATGAATTCTGAGAAGATAGAGAGGGGAAAAAAAAAGTTGAAGTGTTCGGGGTATATGAAAACATATCCCAAGCACCTAACCCGCATAAATACTTGTTACCTCCAACAGTTATTTTTGGATCAAAGTTGGAATAGGCGTTGGTTTCCATTAGATTCCGAGAGGATTTGCAGAACGACTCCAAAGATTTGGAATATTTAGAATTCTCGACATCATGGGAATAAGAATGAACTGTACATTCAAAGCTTTGCCCATTTACAAACAATGTCTGAAACGTAAAGACCTGCCTTCCAGGTTTGGAGATGACACGCAGCATTGAAATACTAATTTCGTGAAATCCAGTCCAGACTGGGTGGTGCTTCATCCAAAGATTATGTGCATCCTCGTACTTCCAGTTCTTCGATGATAGTTCATGAAGGAACCTTTTCAAGTTGGAAGGTATACCGGACGGATACCAGCACAATATCCCCCTTTTAGCAAACAAACGGTCATCACGATCCGGCGGAACTAAACAACGAGGTTCATCATTAGTCCCACGATGTAACAAGTACTCAAAAATGTACTGCGTCATCGTAGACAGACGAATACTAAGTCCAGCAATCCACGTCTCCGCCAATAGCTTTCCGGGTACGGGGTCTGAACTCAAAACCGTAGCGGTGTTAAGATCGATTTCTTCCACTTGACCTTCCATGTCCGTGGATAGCCTCATTATCAGTCCTACTTTTGGAGGCCCAAACAAGTTAAACAGCGCTCTCAGCTTTTTATTATCTGCCCCGAAACTGTTTTGGATGACAAACAATTCTGTTCCGTCCGTTTTCAGAAACATGTTTCCCATGTCAACTAGTAGTAAGCCTTCGAATGCCAAAATGTCTTCGTCACCAAGGGCACTTATGAAATGTACATGCGGGAGATCTCCCTGAGGCTCTGTTCCAGCCCGTGGTGTTATGCGATGAATTAGATCGCGCAAGAGAATACCGTCTGGCACTCCATTTGGTCGACAGGGATCTGGGTTGGAATACCACAACAGAAGACCAGGAATTTGCACTTCGGATTGCGTAGGAGTGTTAACCATTGGGTCAGTGTAGTTTTCAACCAAGGAAAGAATTGTAAACATCGTTTCTGAGCTTGTGGAAATCTCTCAGTTGCCTGGTAATGTAATGTACCAGGTTTACGTTGAGCTTAGGTCGAAAGCCTGTTCTTGACGCAAGCCATCTGCACGTACAGCAGGGACGTGCCGGCCGAGATAATGGTTGTAGGAGTACAAAATTGAAACCTATGTTTATATTGGACAATTTATTCTAATCCCGGCCAGGCTCGGTGTTGAGCTCGAAAAACTCTGAACCATGTGGTAAGAGTACACGTGTATTATTGGAGTTGAGGATAATACAAGTGTACAAGTGTATTATTTACTGCAGCTGTGGTAAAAGTTAGTACGAAGCCACGAGTACTTCACTACTGACGAAATCCATGATAGATCTATGTCAGGTCTCAGGCAACGGGCTCCCAAACGAAGATCTTCCCAATCAACTCACCAATATGTTTTGTTTCGCTCAACGTTCGCTACCCCCAGCTCGACCTGGACTTCTTATAGACTATCAGGACCCATGTGGCGCACCGACCGACCACCTGCCACCCAGTGTCATGCTCAGCATAAATCGCAAACGATACACCTTAAGGGAAAGTGCGCCTCTAGTCTTCCTTATATGTTTACAAACTGATACCCCACCCCTGGTTCTGAAGGGACGTCTTTACTGCAATTCGTCGTCAATATTCTTCAAGAGTTTTGCTGATCCTCTATCGTGGAAACTTGACTTCTGCTCATTTGATATTGTTAATAGAAAGGTTCGAGAGAAGTCCAAACGACCTGGCATCCCGTTTGAGGGCCCGTTTCTTAATCCATCAAATGAGGTACCTTATGTTACCTGGAACCGATTTTTGGTTGGATACTGGCTTGATGCTCATGAGTTCTCTGGTTTGAGGCTGGTACAAGAGTTTCTCGCAGATTTGACCATCATCCATAGTCGTTCTATGGCTGCTACGATCCAGTGCTTAGCCAATCCCAGAACAGGGGTTCAACTTCAACCAGTCTCCAATATCTGTCGGGAGAATGACGGAGACGAGTTCTTATTTATTTGGTTTCCGTATTGCCGCCCGTCGAAATTGAAGGAGTGGTTGCGGTTTCTGTGGAATCAGAAAGAGATAACTGCGACCACCGCAATCGTCTTTCGTCGGCTTAGCCCGCGACATGCAGGATTCTACGGATGTATCATAAAAAGTGCTCCCAAGGCCCTAACCGTTAGAAACGATCAAAGGGAAGGCGAGTTTTCTCTTTTTGAAGTAAAGGAAAGGGCTGTGGTTGGTTCGCCATCCAATGAAAATGGGTTTGCATTACATACAACAATTCTAATGAAGCTGGACTACGATGCTAAGCTTTTCTCACAAGTGAAAGGGGTTTTCTTTGTAACTGAGCAACCGTTCATGGCATTTTTGTTACCTGAATCGCAGACATACCTTGACGTGATCAGAAGCGAATTTCCGGTATTTAATTCGAATGCTGTCTTGAAACTATCACGAAACTCCAGCATTGGGATGATAGAAAATCAAAGAAGTCTACTATACTGCGCCACCGAAAACTTGAACCATTTACGAAATTGGGGTCTATAGAAGAAGGACTAACAAGTATAAGAATAAAAGAAGTACCGAATCTGAAAATGGGCTCCACAAGGGATCCGAATCATCAAAATACCAATCTTGGCTTGTAACCAGGGAAAACGTTTGATTGATTTGGAAGTGCAATCAAGTCTTTTGCTTCTTCATAAATGGTTCAGCCGTCTCTTCGTTCCTCTCAGAATAGTTTAGCACAATCCCAAAATCAAATAAATCGGACATATTTTCTTCAGCGTCGCACCGAATTCCCTTAAACACTACTTGCGGTAGTTTCTTTGTACTTCTAGATAACTTAGAAAATAACTGGATATCATCTGGTACTGTGGAGGATCTAACAGGGCCATACATCCCGTTGGGTATCATACGAAGGGGGAAGAAAAACATTGTCTGGAGATTATCCATTCCTGTGCAACCCCAGTTCAACATTCTTACTTTGTGTTGAGATGTTTGGCGATGCTTGATAAACTGCTTGAGGGTGCAAAGAACTTTGGTTCTTGACTTCCATTCAGCGGAAGTGAACGCAACATTTGAAGAATTCCCGGTTTGAACATACCCCTGCTGAACACTATTGGTCTTATCCATGTACTCAACTTCGCACTGATCTCTGCTTGTCCCTGATTTGAGGAGCTTCACAATATAAAACCCACCGAGAGCGGGATGGATTTCGCTCATTGCAAAACTGGCTTCATCCCGTCCAAATGATCTACCCTCCATATGTTTCAAGAACGACGTGAGGCTGTCTGGAATGCAAGATGGATACCAGCACCATAGAGAGGTGGACATTGTCTCCATTTCTTCAGCTCCCGGAAGGTAGACCTTTTCCTCGAAAACTTTCCTACGTTCTTCTTCTGACATATCCAAAAATCCAAATACTGTCGCAGTTGCTTGCCAGTATCGTAGGGTGAGGCCAGCCACCCAGCTCTCAACCACCGAAGAACCAGGGACAGAATCATTTCTTTCAGAAAGAGTGGCCAGGACATCCATTTCGATTTTCTGTATCTCAATTCTGTTCTTAAGATCTTCCTCTTCAGTTTTGTCGTGGTTGCTTATATGTTTGACCTTTAAAATTAGCCCATGCTCTGGATGCCCATGCTTCCTAGAGAGATTCGCAAGTTCTGCGTTTTCTTCTGTAAGATCTCTGCTGATTTGAAACGTTTTTCCTGACCATTCTTGAAAAACAGAGGATGAGATTAAGTATCCATCAATGCAAAGTATATCCTTACCAAATCCACTAACGAAAACCATATTAGGACAACGTTGGTTCTTATGAATTGCTTCGAGGTCCTCCCTCACAAGTATGGAATCCGGAAGACTCACGTCTCTTGCAGGCGAGGGATCGTTGTACCAGAATATGACTCCCGGTATAGGTATATTCTTCTTGTGCACTGTAGTCTTCAGAATCGTTTAGGGTTTAGGGGTTTAGGGTTTAGGGGTTTAGGGGTTTAGGGGTTTAGGGGTTTTAGGGGTTTAGGGGTTTAGGGGTTTTAGGGGTTTAGGGGTTTAGGGTTTAGGGGTTTAGGGGTTTTAGGGGTTTAGGGGTTTAGGGGTTTAGGGGTTTAGGGGTTTAGGGGTTTAGGGGTTTAGGGGTTTAGGGGTTTAGGGTTTTAGGGGTTTAGGGGTTTAGGGGTTTAGGGGTTTAGGGGTTTAGGGGTTTAGGTTTTAGGGGTTTTAGGGGTTTAGGGGTTTTAGGGGTTTAGGGTTTAGGGGTTTAGGGGTTTAGGGGTTTTAGGGGTTTAGGGGTTTTAGGGTTTAGGGGTTTAGGGGTTTAGGGGTTTAGGGGTTTAGGGGTTTAGGGGTTTTAGGGGTTTAGGGGTTTAGGGGTTTAGGGGTTTAGGGGTTTAGGGGTTTAGGGGTTTAGGGGTTTAGTTAAGCCCACTACGGGGGTTTTCGTTTAGGGGGGGGAATTTGATGTTAGGGCCCTAGTTGGCCAAGTTAGGGCTCTAGGGGGCCCATGTATGGGTCTCATTTCTGGGTTCAGGAGGACAATCGACTGTAAGAATCCAACGAATTTCGCAAATATATCTGGTAATGAAGCTCAGTTTTCTTCCTTTGAGGCTAACGGTCCATTACATGTTTCATTTTTCTTTGTCAAATTGTGTAGCCTTGGTTAGCACTGGAACTTATATTCCCTTTTTGTGGGAGGGATTGATATGGGGATCTTGTTTTTCCGCTCCATGGTGTTCGGGATGGATTTCTTTTCGTTATGTTAGGGGGAATTTGTCGCGCATAGATCCTGAAAGGATCTTAAATGTTGTGGAATGATGAACAGGACATGATGAAGAAGACTGGCAATGATCTATGTGGTATTTACCAGACGAGGAATTGAACTGCGCTATGAAGTTTTGGCCAGTGGCGTATCCATTTAATGCCCGAAGCTTAGGAGGCTCATATTTATTCCCCATCAGATGACCTGTTTTCGTGAATTAATTAACACCACAAGGTCTCTCGCAGAGAAGGTGGGCAATTAATTATTTGTACGATAATCCTGATAACAAGTTGGAGAGCCATACATGATTGCAAACATGATTGCAAAAATCCTCGCAACTCTGATTGGAATATGCGACGTGGCTTTTATTGGGGTCAATTGAAATCACAAGAACGGTTGATAACCTTTTGGCCTTCAAGTTCGCTGTTTTACTACTTGGCTGCTCTTCTCAATATAAGTAGAATGAAGGAAGAAATTTCACATGGGATGAGATGAAGTCGGCCTTTCATCTAAAGATGAATAAATAATTTCGTAAAGCAATGGTGAGACAAATGAGACAAATGAAACGCAAAGTATACAAGAACTTATGGATGAAACTTGATGAAGGCATCCGAGAAAAGCTATGAAAGTGAGAACGCTATAGATGCGACCGTGAGCCAATTTTCATAAAACACTAGAGCCGGATACTAACAAATATGAAAGAATTGTAGGAAATTGTAATGTGATGGATTGGGCATTGGAGGATTTTAAAGTAAGAAAAGCAACAAAGTCTAAATATAAAATAGAAGTGGAAAGAATCGCACCGTTACGACTTCTTTTTCGATCGGAAAGAATCGCAGCATGAGCGGCCACTCAAAATGAAAATGAAAATGCTGATTACAATTCACAGCCTGCTTCTTCTCAACCTGGAGATGGCAGCACAAGCAATTCAACGTTAGAGGATACTAAAAACGAAATAGGAAAGCTGCATACGTTGAACGAAACCATCAAGAAGAAGGCGTTGAACGAAACTATCAAGAAGAAAGCGGTGCCCATGGATACGAAGTTAAAAGAAAATTGAGGAGAAAAAGGCGGCATTACAAACATTTTAATAAAGCTACCGGCGTACCTGAGGTATTCAAGGGCCCTGAGAGTTGCCCTTTCCAATGAATGGATGTCCTCCACCTCCTTTTTCAGACCACCTTTGAAAAGTCCCAACTTTTCCGACTATTCATTGTATACCTGTCATGAAACATGTAACTGTTTAACCTCAAGGAAGCGATTCCAAACCTCGCTATATAAAGAGATTTGAGTTCACTACTAATTCTTTCGATTCCCCAACGAGAACAACACTCACCATCGAAACAGAAACCCATCTGTAGATACCCTATTTCATGGTTATTCCATAGTCGTAGTGTTCCTCTTCCGCACAGAAAGCAATTTTCGATGCTAATTGCACCTCCTAACATTAAACTATTCTCACGGCCGTCATAGTGAAAAAATAGATAACCTCTTCACAAAAGAGAACCAAACGTCAAACTGAATATCGAAAATCCTTTATAACCAATAGCTACTTTTCACCAGACAAGTTTCCCAATCTTGCTGGTCAAGTCTGTTGAACCCTGGAGTAAAGCTATATCCACTGAACTTCAGAAATTCGAAACTCATAAACGCTTCCTTCCATAACATCCAATGCTTTACAAAACAGCCATTATTGCGAACATCTGTTCAAACTGTTGAAAACAGCCAGCATTGTGGAGATCCTTCAAACTGTTCGAGAATAGATGGCACCCGTTAGTAGTACATAATACACATGGTGAAGAATTGCTGATGTGTGTATCTATATGCCGTGAATTACTTTAGTAAACGTGGGATACGTGTGAAGTGCAAAAAGGTGTTTTACACGTGGCACTTCGACTCTCCTTTCACTGTAGCCGGTGTCCGTTTCATTAAAATGCACTTGTGGGCCACTTGTGCGCGATATAATTTCAGGTGCCACATGACGGAGCCATGTCCTAGGACATGGCGAAAACTTGGTTCATGTTCGTGCAAAGCGCGCGGGATGTTTCCAAAAAATTGGTATTTGTTTACAAAAACCCTTTTTGAAAATTCCGTGATGCTTTTCACCAGACAAGTTTCCCAATCTTGCTGGTCAAGTCTGTTGCACCCTGGAGTAAAGCTATATCCACTGAACTTCAGAAATTCGAAACTCATAAACGCTTCCTTCCATAACATCCAATGCTTTACAAAACAGCCATTATTGTGAACATCTGTTCAAACTGTTGAAAACAGCCAGCATTGTGGAGATCCTTCAAACTGTTCGAGAATAGATGGCACCCGTTAGTAGTACATAATACACATGGTGAAGAATTGCTGATGTGTGTATCTATATGCCGTAAATTACTTTAGTAAACGTGGGATACGTGTGAAGTGCAAAAAGGTGTTTTACACGTGGCACTTCGACTCTCCTTTCACTGTAGCCGGTGTCCGTTTCATTAAAGTTGCATTTGTGGGCCACTTGTGCGCGATATAATTTCAGGTGCCACATGACGGAGCCATGTCCTAGGACATGGCGAAAACTTGGTTCATGTTCGTGCAAAGCGCGCGGGATGTTTCCAAAAAATTGGTATTTATTTACAAAAACTTTTTTTGAGAATTCCGTGATGCTTTTCACCAGACAAGTTTCCCAATCTTGCTGGTCAAGTCGGCTGAACCCTGGAGTAAAGCTATATCCACTGAACTTCAGAAATTCGAAACTCATAAACGCTTCCTTCCATAACATCCAATGCTTTACAAAACAGTCATTATTGTGAACATCTGTTCAAACTGTTGAAAACATCCCGCATTGTGGAGATCCTTCAAACCGTTCGAGAATAGATGGCACCCGTTAGTAGTACATAATACACATGGTGAAGAATTGCTGATGTGTGTATCTATATCCCGTAAATTACTTTAGTAAACGTGGGATACGTGTGAAGTGCAAAAAGGTGTTTTACACGTGGCACTTCGACTCTCCTTTCACTGTAGCCGGTGTCCGTTTCATTAAAGTTGCATTTGTGGGCCACTTGTGCGCGATATAATTTCAGGTGCCACATGACGGAGCCATGTCCTAGGACATGGCGAAAACTTGGTTCATGTTCCTGCAAAGCGCGCGGGATGTTTTCAAAAAATTGGTATTTATTTACAAAAACTTTTTCTGAAAATTCCGTTATGCAAGAACATGAACCACTTTTTCATGGTGTCCTAGGACATGAAGCATTCAAGTTATATTTTGGGACAAGAGCCCCTGGTCATACACCATGGACGAATGCGGACGCGGAGCAATGTGTTGAGGAGGCCATGTCCTAGGACATGGCGAAAACTTGGTTCATGTTCGTGCAAAGCGCGCGGAATGTTTCCAAAAAATTGGTATTTATTTACAAAAACTTTTTCTGAAAATTCCGTGATGCAAGAACATGAACCACTTTTTCATGGTGTCCTAGGACATGAAGCATTCAAGTTATATTTTGGGACAAGAGCCCCTGGTCATACACCATGGACGAATGCGGACGCGGAGCAATGTGTTGAGGAGGCCATGTCCTAGGACATGGCGAAAACTTGGTTCATGTTCCTGCAAAGCGCGCGGGATGTTTCCAAAAAATTGGTATTTATTTACAAAAACTTTTTTTGAGAATTCCGTGATGCTTTTCACCAGACAAGTTTCCCAATCTTGCTGGTCAAGTCGGCTGAACCCTGGAGTAAAGCTATATCCACTGAACTTCAGAAATTCGAAACTCATAAACGCTTCCTTCCATAACATCCAATGCTTTACAAAACAGCCATTATTGTGAACATCTGTTCAAACTGTTGAAAACATCCAGCATTGTGGAGATCCTTCAAACCGTTCGAGAATAGATGGCACCCGTTAGTAGTACATAATACACATGGTGAAGAATTGCTGATGTGTGTATCTATATGCCGTAAATTACTTTAGTAAACGTGGGATACGTGTGAAGTGCAAAAAGGTGTTTTACACGTGGCACTTCGACTCTCCTTTCACTGTAGCCGGTGTCCGTTTCATTAAAGTTGCATTTGTGGGCCACTTGTGCGCGATATAATTTCAGGTGCCACATGACGGAGCCATGTCCTAGGACATGGCGAAAACTTGGTTCATGTTCGTGCAAAGCGCGCGGGATGTTTCCAAAAAATTGGTATTTATTTACAAAAACTTTTTCTGAAAATTCCGTGATGCAAGAACATGAACCACTTTTTCATGGTGTCCTAGGACATGAAGCATTCAAGTTATATTTTGGGACAAGAGCCCCTGGTCATACACCATGGACGAATGCGGACGCGGAGCAATGTGTTGAGGAGGCCATGTCCTAGGACATGGCGAAAACTTGGTTCATGTTCGTGCAAAGCGCGCGGAATGTTTCCAAAAAATTGGTATTTATTTACAAAATCTTTTTCTGAAAATTCCGTGATGCAAGAACATGAACCACTTTTTCATGGTGTCCTAGGACATGAAGCATTCAAGTTATATTTTGGGACAAGAGCCCCTGGTCATACACCATGGACGAATGCGGACGCGGAGCAATGTGTTGAGGAGGCCATGTCCTAGGACATGGCGAAAACTTGGTTCATGTTCCTGCAAAGCGCGCGGGATGTTTCCAAAAAATTGGTATTTATTTACAAAATCTTTTTCTGAAAATTCCGTGATGCAAGAACATGAACCACTTTTTCATGGTGTCCTAGGACATGAAGCATTCAAGTTATATTTTGGGACAAGAGCCCCTGGTCATACACCATGGACGAATGCGGACGCGGAGCAATGTGTTGAGGGGGCCATGTCCTAGGACATGGCGAAAACTTGGTTCATGTTCGTGCAAAGCGCGCGGGATGTTTTCAAAAATTGGTATTTATTTACAAAAACTTTTTTTGAGAATTCCGTGATGCTTTTCACCAGACAAGTTTCCCAATCTTGCTGGTCAAGTCGGCTGAACCCTGGAGTAAAGCTATATCCACTGAACTTCAGAAATTCGAAACTCATAAACGCTTCCTTCCATAACAATCAATGCTTTACAAAACAGCCATTATTGTGAACATCTGTTCAAACTGTTGAAAACAGCCAGCATTGTGGAGATCCTTCAAACCGTTCGAGAATAAATGGCACCCGTTAGTAGTACATAATACACATGGTGAAGAATTGCTGATGTGTGTATCTATATGCCGTAAATTACTTTAGTAAACGTGGGATACGTGTGAAGTGCAAAAAGGTGTTTTACACGTGGTCTTTCGACTCTCCTTTCACTGTGGCCGGTGTCCGTTTCATTAAAATTGCACTTGTGGGCCACTTGTGCGCGATATAATTTCAGGTGCCACATAACGGAGCCATGTCCTAGGACATGGCGAAAACTTGGTTCATGTTCGTGCAAAGCGCGCGGGATGTTTCCAAAAAATTGGTATTTATTTACAAAATCTTTTTCTGAAAATTCCGTGATGCAAGAACATGAACCACTTTTTCATGGTGTCCTAGGACATGAAGCATTCAAGTTATATTTTGGGACAAGAGCCCCTGGTCATACACCATGGACGAATGCGGACGCGGAGCAATGTGTTGAGGAGGCCATGTCCTAGGACATGGCGAAAACTTGGTTCATGTTCGTGCAAAGCGCGCGGAATGTTTCCAAAAAATTGGTATTTATTTACAAAAACTTTTCTGAAAATTCCGTGATGCAAGAACATGAACCACTTTTTCATGGTGTCCTAGGACATGAAGCATTCAAGTTATATTTTGGGACAAGAGCCCCTGGTCATACACCATGGACGAATGCGGACGCGGAGCAATGTGTTGAGGAGGCCATGTCCTAGGACATGGCGAAAACTTGGTTCATGTTCGTGCAAAGCGCGCGGGATGTTTCCAAAAAAATTGGTATTTATTTACAAAAACTAAAACTTTTTCTGAAAATTCCGTGATGCAAGAACATGAACCACTTTTTCATGGTGTCCTAGGACATGGTTCCACCCCGTGTTGAAGTTGTACACTTCAAGACTCCGCCCAGAAGCCATCCTGATTTATTGTGCTTATTCCTGTATTCCTTAAAACCAAGATTTCTATTATGCACAAACGTGACATATTGGTCTTTGCAAGCGCCCCGTACTCACTTCATTGCGTAGGCTAAATCGTATAACACGCCTTGCCACTACCGAAACTACACCAAGGGTTCCATGCGCAACGGCGGCGAAAAGCAACACGACGACTTGAACACCTCAATTCGTGAAATCTGCTCTAAAAAGGATTCCGCGCCAAATCTCTACCGTGTCGTTGTTGTTTCGATTGAAGTGCAGGGAGTGGAAGGGAAGGAGAAGGAGCGGTTCGCAGTGTGAGATATAAACAATGTGGAAATAACTATGGTGTTGGCTACGCATGATGGTGCCTCGGAACGGGACTGTACTGGCGGGCAAAGAAAGATGTCATCTTCGCATCTTCTAGATGACATCTTGTAGCGAATCTTAAAATAAAACTTGTGAAAAACGAAAAAATCCTAATCCAAAACACACGAATGAAAAACATGTTCCAAGCAAGCCGTTGCGAAGGTACCTCAAAACCCATTTCGTGCTCTAGATCGGCACTTCCTCGTCCGATTCACTCGGAGAGCGACCGAGCGGCGGAGCACATTCGAATTTCTTCCCGTTGGAGAGTCTCATATCACACAGAAAATGTCTGGTAAGAACTGGATGTCCGAGGAGGACCAGCAATTGCGGGACGCAGCCTTAGAGGAAGCACATAGTGGCTCTGGGAAGCACTTGGAGCTCAATTTCTGGGAGACTTTGGCAAATAATCAACTTCTTCCTCGGGATCGGAATCCGGGAGAGTGTTGGGAGAGATACAAGAAGATTAGTGAGGAACATACGAATTTTCCCCGGAAAAAGGCGAGGACCTCACAAGATATCATCCCCTTGGGTCAATTTAGGGACGGAGGTGGAGATTCAGAGGAGATAACAGCCCAGTTTGAGGCCAGAGACACCGTGGCTGCCAAGTCCGCAGTTCCAGTGAAATCTCTTGGGGCGGTTATTAATTTCTGCGGCAGTGAACGTCACTTTCGCGAAAGCTTCCATGAAGAACATCGTGAGCGGAAAGAGTTTGTGAATCTTGAATATGGAGGTCGCTCGAAAGAAGATCTTGAACGGAAAGAGCTTGTGAATCGTGAAGGTGGAGGTCATTCGAAGAAACATCGTGAACGGAAAGAGCTTGCAAAACTTGAAAATTTAGGTCCTGCAACATGTGACCGAGGTTCTGAGCCTCAGCTGAAAGAGAATGTGGACTTCCCGCAAGTGGTCAGCTGTCTTCTCTCAGTAGCGGAATTGCCTGGCATTCGCAAAGTTCTTGATGTTGGAATGTCCGGGAAGTTTATTGAAGAGTGCGTGAAGAAGTGCTACGGGATAAAACAAGCTGGAATTCTTCGAGAGCATCTCTCAGCTAAAGTACAATGCATGGAAGCGAAAGGCCTAGTTTTCACGCTTAGGAACGACATGCAATTGAATGAAATCTCTGAGAAACAACTCTATTCTCTACTAGATAGGAGCACATACATCTTCATTAATGGAAGTAACAGTGCTTTGACAACAAGACTGTTTAGAGCTGTTATCTCTCTGGTGAAATCCACCGTTCTTAGTGGCTCAGGTGAAGTTCATGTGCTGAAAAAGCTGGGTTCGAATTGCAAATCTCGTTTTGTGAAATGGAAGCCTTTCTTGAATGAAGACATCTTCAGGAGCGAAATGAAGTCATTGAAAGAGTATATGATCGAAAGGTACAATGGGGCCAGAGGGTTGTCTATTGACCAGTTAGGTGTTTCATCCCTGTTAACCTCCGTCCAACATATCATTGACAGGGAGGAGGAGAAACTTGATGAAGTTTTCACCAATATAATTTGCCTCGGTCAAGAAACGGAGAAGAATTTGGCCAGCAACCTTGATAAAGTGAAAGGCAATGAGGCTGATGAGATATTGAAGATTCATCTGTTTTCTGACGATGATTCAGATGATGGTGTTGCTCAGAAGAGATCAAGGACCAGTAAGGAAAAAAAGAGATCTCTTGGGTGGAACCAAAAGTTTTCAACTACGGGCGAGGCCTCTGAACTGCAACTGAGGACTGGTTCATTCTCACCCAGGGAAGACAAATTACTACGCCAAGGTATTGAACAGTATGGAGTCGGGAGCTGGAGTCGTATGCAGAAGGAGTTGTTTATTCCAAATGGATTTGTACGACTTCAAACCAGTCTAAAGGATAGAGCCCGAATGCTAGGATACGTGAGCATCAGAAAGAGGAGGACGAAAAGGAAGGCAGTTTCTCCTCCCCTACTGGAGTTTGACGATAGTAGTTCCTGAGTGGCCCTCTCCACTTGAGGAAAGAATGAAAAAGAAGTTCACGATTCAAATACATATACCTGAAAGCATTTTCAATGGTTTAGATCGGTGTGATAATGCGAGCGCGCTAGAGAACACGCCAGATTCAGCAGCTGAAGCCAGACGCTTTCAGGAAGCTTTAGTATTCTTGGATAGGTGATTATTTTGTTTTCTTACGGTACTTTTTGTAAAAAATCGTAATCGTGCACAAACGCAGGCCGTCTAGTCGTTCATTCTCTCATACTCTCCTGGATCTCTGCAACCGAAAAACCGATCCCTCCTTTTAGTTTCTTTGTTCCGAGGCATCCGAATCATTATGATGTCCCATATACATTCTTCAACGAAGGAGAGAATGCCCATTCTCCTTTCGTTGTACAACGATCCTTCGTGTATCAAGAATGAAAGTCTGCCACCTGACACCTGGTTACCACAGTTTCTGTTGGATGTCGCGAATGGAAACGTATGTCCGCAATTTCTATTGGTTTCCCCCGATCAACGTTACCACAGGCTTGGGTTTCTTGTGAAACGTGAAGGCAAAGTATGCTTCCAGTTTAACCGATCTCGTGTTTCTAGAACAATCAGCCACTACGAATATTCTAGTGAAAACAAACGACTTCTGGACTACTACTCTTCACGAAATGACAAAGTTCTTACGTTCTTGAAAGGAGAGCTGAAATTTATGCCAAGGACCAAGGTTTGCCACTATGAACAATGGATCGGAGGCATAGTTTTACAGCGCGCTCTTGAAACACAGCTCATCTTTGCATCGCTCTCGTGTAACACCAAATTACTGGAAGCATGTAGGTGGGCGCAGAAAAACTCTTTAACTTCGCAACGAGGATTCGCTGGGGCTCCTAGTTTCGACCCATGCTACTTGGCTTGGGTACCGGCCCCAAAGCCCGAATCTATAATTTCCTGGTTGGATTATCTATCTCTACCACATTCTGTTGACGAAAGTACTCAACTAGAACGGATCTTCACATATCAAGGCAGTGGTACGTACTGCTGGCGCCCGATTTCGTTTCTGAGCATGTCGAAAGGGACGAAGAAAAGCCTTGGTTATGGTGAAGGAGAAGACACTTGTGTAAGCGTTCTAATTAACTCTAGGAGATATGAAGGCTGGTTACGCTCAGAACCGAAGCAAGTAGTCTCTACGAAACCTAGGTCTCTTGTTGCCTCGAAGGTAAGGGCGAAGCTTTTTGTCAAGTTCCGTTTCGGCGAGCAGTCTCTAAAAGGATGGGGCACAAGTTATTGCTTCTGTGAAATGGATATGGAAAACACTCTGTGCCTTTTCCTCCTTCCAAACTCTTTGAAGCAACACCTCGCTCAACACAACTATGCTCTACATAATGGTTTGGAGAGAAAATCAATGGTCTCTCACGACTGGATAGGCAGGCTAAATGAAGATATTGAAGAATCTTTAACCAATATCTGTGATATAAGAAAGATATATGGTGTCCTGCGAAGCTGATTTTGCAAAAAAAAGCTTCATCTATTCTTCTGATCTTATTCAATGACTTCTGCCCTCGAAGCCACTGCAAAAGTAAGTAGACGGGGAACGGAGAAAACAGAATTGTTCTTCTGAAATGCAGTCCGCAGCGTCATTCCTTTGGGTTTCCCACCATCATTTGTGCCGTCGTAAAAGTAGATTCTGTCTTTGCCGTTAGTGGCCTTGAACAGAACGCCTGAAATAAAGTGAGTTTCGGAAGATTTAAGTTCGTATCCTAAGAATGCCAGAATTTTCAACTCATATCCATTGGAAGAAAATGTACGGGTTTCACCAAGAAGCTCTTTAAGTACTTGAACATTTGGGTTTGAAACTTTTTCATCTAGGTGAAATACAAGGCATCCTTCAACCACACGGCCGTTCTTGAGAATAACGAGGTCGTGAAGAAATTCAGCAAAAGTAGATGAAGTCTTGCGATCCCTCAAGCAATCTTTCAAGCAATCATCAGATATCATTATCCTCCTGAACTCCAATTGAGATAGTAAGCTACAGTGTCCCTTTGCGCCGAGCAGTCTTGGGAGGATATACCAAACTACTTCGTTTATGTTCAAGAAGGGATTTTTCTTACATGGGTCCCAAAAACGAGGAAGGGGCTTTCCTCTTGGCCTGTAAAAGCTCGAAAGATCTTGGATTAGAACTCGCAAGTAGTTCGAGATTCGCTGATGAAAACGTTCACGGTAGTGATTCACTCCAATTGAGAATAAACTTTGCATTATGACGCACACCACTATAGCTCCTGGAGCTTTGAAGGCGTACGATATCCCATTATCGGTCTTCCCGAAAAGTTCCTTCTTAAAAAGCATCCAATAGAGGTGTGGGAAGATGAACAGAAGTGAATCTAAGGCACACGAATTATCGAAATACAAACACCCACGCTTGTCCTTGAGAGATACTGATCGGGCTCTAATACCATCTGCCGTACAAAGATGCTCGAAAAACTGCTGGCCTTTGGTTTGCAACAAGAGCATACGATTCCTTTCATATGCGTGCCAATCATTCTTCAGAATGGATTCAAATCCACTCATCTGAAGTTTGATAGACTTCTGGTATGAACGATCATTTTCAACCATTTCCAAAGGTAGCAGAAGCTTGTAAAGCTCACCAGCATTTGACACATCCCACGGGTGTCCGCTTTTCATGATCGAGCACAGATACCACTCGTCCTTGTTTGCCCATTCGAAACCTTTGCGATTCAGATGTGTTGGCAAAAGAAAGTTTCCATGCTTTGCCAAAAGGTAAAAGAAGTTGAGATGAAATGTGTCACAGAGTGATGGGGAATTTTGGAGAACCTCATTTTGGCGATGTGTACCAATAACATCTGCAGAGAAGAAAACGCCTTTCAGACTGGTATACTTCAATCCATCATTCAACGTTTGAGCTGTTAGCTCAGCTGCTTTCTGTATTTCCGGTACAATGCCTTCGGGTCTAATCCCTGGATGCTCTAATTTGTGACTCGACTCGTCTTTCTGCTTTTGCAAATCAGAGGACGAGTCAACAATTAGTTCATCTAGATTCCATTCAGACCCAGACCCATGGGCATCGCCACTAGATCTTCCGTCGGCGCTCGAACAATCATCGCGTTCGTATTCTGAAGAAGAATCGCCCAATGAAATCAAGAGGTATTCGTTCTCGCTTTCTGAATCCGTCGCTGGCATTCGCTCTGCTTCAAGTGGTTTATGACACTGCCGTACTGCCTTGTTATACTCCGAAATAACACGATCAATATCTGGGTTTTCGACAGGTCCAATTCTCGGATCGTTTTCGAAGCTCATTTTCGGATTCCAGCGACATGCATGTGGCAAGTCGATAACCTCAATGTGAGAGAACAAAGGGTTGAAATGAGCTTCTCGTCAATGTCCACGATTGCTGCAGATGGAGTGGAGCAAGCTCTCACGATTTGCAAAAGCTGCGTCGCGAGAAACAATCCTCCACGTGTAAAATGCACTTTTGCATTCTACACGTTGTACAGGTGTTCAAAATTGTGAACAGTATTTTTCAAATATGTATACCGCATGTCCTAGGACAAAGCCAAAACCCGGTTCATGTTTGTGTACCACAGTTTTGTACCACAGTTTTGTTGGGTTTAATCATAGTTTGTTCTGTGCATTGCTTCAGAAGCTGAAAAGCACTGTCGTAGACTATATGTAACCATACGTCCTTGTTAAGGGTGGAAATAGCCAACAGCATGCATCCGTTGGCTGTGTTCATCTTCTATCGCTGAGCAGACGGCAACATTCCCTGTACGACTTGTGGAGCTCACTTGGCATGTCCGCCCGCATCACGCCAAAATCTAACCGAGGTCTAGCAGTCTGGTACACTGTCTACGCGCAGTACGAAAACAGATAGTCGTTTCAGAACCCCCTTTTTTTCTACCGATTCCCCTACTCTTAGCATCCACAACAATTTGCTGATATCTTCGCCACTTCATTTGATTATCTCGCCAAAACCCACCAGCACTATCCATGTCTAACTTTCGAGCAACATTGTACAAAACATCTTCCGGAGCGTTCATTGCCTTTCTGAAAGTTGCAATGTGCGTGTTATTCAACGTATGGTTGTCTGCAATAACCAAATCATTGAACATCCTTGAAATCAGGTACCTATCATCCCACAAATCCATCACTTAACGTGCTCAGCCGTTTTCTACCGAGTTCTGTAGTACACCTCGCGGTATTCATCAAAGAAAACGTGTCCATTAAATTCTAAACACCGCGACCACTCATCTCAATATAAGAACGGCTGTACACTTTGAAGGAATGATTCTATTATTTCACTAGCAGAGAGATGTTACCACACCGCATTTTTCGTACGAAGTAAAGAGCTCCTGTCCAGGGTTGATCGTTCGAGTTGCAATGACGTTGATCATTGCCTGATTCTCGAGGTGATCTGGGTGACTAATATTGTCAGTTTTAAGTTGAAACTGAACATTTGGCACACGGCGGTGTGCGTCAGGAATTCGATTGTTCATTGCTGCCTGGAACTGCTTATCCATATGGTGGTAGTTGTAATCATTAATGTATGCTGCAGTACAGAACTTAAAACGGTACGACATATACTGTTTTGAGACCGTTTTTCTTATCTATAGTTGTCACGTCTGGGAATGCTGCAGGACGAACTGAAACTTGGATTGCGTACTCTGCAAATCTTTGGCAGTCCACTGCCAGAACACCATGTCCGTAATTATGAGAACACGAATAGGCACTTTTCACCTCCTGGTGCCTCTTGGTAAGGTCGTGGTAGACTAAAGTGCCGTAATACTGGCAGATGACCTGGTCTTTTCGAAACGTTTGGGCCGCAAATGCACCTTTACCGGCGAGTGGGTGCTGTATGGTACTCTTTGCAATAATGAGGTTGTTCGCAGAACTTTCCACCAGTAACAGATCTTCCATGCTCACCTGTTGCAGAAGCCCTTGGTAACGTTCCGTCCATTTTTGGAATGGTGTACTGTTTGCCATTCGGACAAAAGCATGATCGTTCCACATTGAGCTCAGTGCTGCAAGTATGGCACTAGAAAACCTTTGGTAATGCGGATATGGAGCGGGAGCTCTCCAGCGCTTGTCACCAGCGAGAACGGTAAGTGGATCAACACGTTTCAAGTACAGGTTCCCTGGAAACACGGCATTCTCCACACTTCCGCATGTGAGAAGCCGAACCACAGTAGTTATAAGGCACATAGCTTTTTTATACAGGCCCATATCAAACAAGATATCGTTTGCCCTGTAGTATATCGTCTTCGAGAGAGCAATAAGAAAGTTCAGCTTTGCAGCTGCATGACACCGTACGTCTATTTCACAACCAAAGAAACGGCGGTGTCCTGGCAGTGACATTGCGGCTATCGCTGTTGAGAACGTTCCAGCAAAAAAGTCGATCACAATGTCGCCAGGCCTGGAGTAGCGAGCAATAAGTTCTTGGATCAGTGCGATCGGTTTTTGATCACTTCGTAGAGCGTAAGTCTTGACACGAGAACCAATTGTATCCGTTGAGTTTCTGGAATCGGTACCATCTGGGGCACTTGGGTTAAAAGTTACCCGAACCTGCTCGTGTGGTGGGAGATCTTTGATATTGTTTATTGTGTTTTTCCAAGGTGGGTAAGAACACCCGACGAAGTTGAAATTTCTGTCCGTGTTTTCCATTTCGAATTCGTTTGCGGAAGTGAGACCATTTCTCTTCACGTGTATCGCGTACTCATTCATGTTTACGAGAATGGAATTCTTTCTTTTCGAACTGCTGCCCTTGTTTTGAGAAGGATGCCATGAGAACACGATTGGAACTTGATCGACAGTGAATGTTGATTTAGTTAAGCTGCTCTTACGGTGGGGAGGTGTTGTTGGTGTACGTCCAGTACTTTCGCCCTCTTCACTTTCATCACTGCTACTATCATCGTCAGTGTCTTCCATATCTGCTTCGAAATCTTCACAACGAAGTTTCGTTGCCGGGAGATTCGGGGCCTTTGTAAACAGCTCTATCCAGGTTTGCGCCATCTGAAATGACGACAAAATGAGTGCATGACCTCCAGGGCGAAGGAGTTTCCCAATCAGACGTACCGTCATTATTATTTGGTCGTGATTGAGGGTATCGTACGAGTAGTCGCGAATATTACGAGGAGGATCAATTAGAACAAGTTGCGTTTTACCAATGATGTTCAAATGTCCGTACTTCAGCCTCAAAGCATTTGCGAAGTTCTCGAACCCAGTATCCAGGAGAGCAAACTTGTCCCCAACGATGTTGTAAAGATTGCTGATTGCCGAATGCAAGTCACGCTGTTTAATCGCCGCCAGTTCTGGGACGGAAGCTCCCGGATTTGCATCTTCTTCACTTGACGCACCTTTTCCCGCATTGAGTGGTGGGGTGCGCAACAAATCGTTGAGAGTTCGGCGGTGCAGCGGTTTCGGGACGTTGTATACGGTAGAACCAGAGGCAGTTTTTGGTGCATCACTTTTTCTTCTCTTGCGGGGTGGTTGCTTTGAAAGCGGCGTATCAGAAGGTGGTCGACATCGGATCCTCAAAAGGACCCGGTGGGGCACCGTTTTTGGTGATTTGTACATCTCCACCGAACTGCGAATATTGGCAGTCAAAGCGTAGGGATACCGAAGAAAATGGTTGGGGAGAAGATCAGTGTCCATATGTGTGTGTTGAGAAGCAGAGGGGGTACTACAGGAGGTCGGCACCTTCAATGATTCATAAAAACGGAAGGGACCTTGGTCTTGGCACGAGTATAATTCGTCGTATTCCGTTACTGCATATATATCAGAAAGGAAATCGGATACAATTTCACGCAAGCTGTTGTCAATTGTGTCTGTGATAGATAAGGCGAACTGGGAAACTTGCGTCGGATCATGTGTTAGACTCGGGGATATATGAAATTCTTTCGCAGAACGCCTTGAAACATAGCCATCCGATCGGGAATCGACCACTTTGTATACCAGGTTGTTATCGAGAAAAACGTAAGGAGTGCATAGTTGCTCCACGCTCTGGAAACCCAGATAAAAAGAAAATCGGTCCCAAGCGCGTACAAGCAGCTGTATGGATTTCCCAATACGTTGGGCTCCCTTTCGACCTAATCTCTTCAGGGATGGGATGTGAGAGCCTTTGTCCTTCCGAAACTTTGATATATGCACCAGGGCGGATAAGAACAAAAGTTGTTCCCACCTTGTTGATGGTTCCGTGAGGAAAATACTGTCCTTTTGTTTCGCCGTTGTTCGAGCTGGGCGAAAAACAGAACAAGTAAAGAATGGAACCAGTAAAGAGGTGTAAGGATACCAGCGGAGTCTACAGTTGCATAAATGCAAAACAAACTGCCGTACTCGGCGGTCTGACTCTCCAGGGTGCATATCGGTAGCAAAAGCGATGCGGTAGTAATTGTGAAGGTGTTGATTAAACAACCCCCCCACAGCCAAGCTTGCGGTTTCGTAATTTCTGATGTCCCTTCCGTCTAGAAGCACGTGAAGAAGGTTGGCCACAGCGGGAGGATGTGGTGAAGGCTCACCTGCAGACCTTTTAGCCTCCTCCAACTGCCTTATCCATTTCGCGAATGATGCGTAATTCTGAGCTTGCGTTACTACTTCCGGGCATTGCTCGAGCCATACTTCGCGGCAGGCTAAAAAGCAAGTAATGGTACGAATGGCCTTTGTCGTCATGTTGCGACTCTGGTGCTAGGAAAGGCGGATGGCCAAATAGAGCAGAGGCGCTTCGACAAAATAATCCTGCGTCTTGAAGAAAAGAGAGTTTCAAGTATGGCCTCAACAGTGTTGGAGGGATTAAAGCTCGTTCGTAATGCCTGCAATGAACTTGTTTACGTTTTGAAGGTGGCGCAGTATGGTAGTGTTTGCGGATGCGCGATGAAAATGATCCGGAAAGAAGCTCGTTGATGAACAGCGAGCGCTCTGGGAATGCGACCGAATCCTTGAAAAAGAAAGCAATATTGCCGGGGGGCCATGTCCTAGGACATGGCGAAAACTTGGTTCATGTTCGTGCAAAGCGCGCGGGGTGTTTCCAAAAAATTGGTATTTATTTACAAAAACTTTTTTTGAAAATTCCGTGATGCAAGAACATGAACCACTTTTTCATGGTGTCCTAGGACATGAAGCATTCAAGTTATATTTTGGGACAAGAGCCCCTGGTCATACACCATGGACGAATGCGGACGCGGAGCAATGTGTTGAGTCTTAGCTTTGGTACATTACAAGAAGAACAGTTTACCCTGTGTCGCTTTTTCGTGTTCGCCTCGTGGTGACTGGGAATTTCACCGAGAAGTACTACCTTTTCTGTGCACCAAGGAAGCAGAGCCAAGAAGCGCGAAGTAATGGTTCCATCGACCGAAAGAGTGAACGAGTCGAATCAACGGCCATGCAACCCTGTGGAGTATGAAGATGACATTCTACCTGGCCCAGAACCGCAGCCACCACAACAGCGTCAACACGATGCGCAATATGATGATAGAGACCGATGTTGTGGCAGTCGATGATGACGAAGTAGTACATGTAGATGAATTTGGGGGTACCAGTACCGAGAAGGCCATTGAAGAAGCAACGAAGAGGCTAGCCATTCCAGAGATCGACCTTTGACAAATTTGAACGAAGAGTTGTTCGTATCAATCTATTAACGCTGGCCGTTGAACCTTCAGATCCCTTGCGTGCCATAAGGAATGGGCATATTGAAAATCCTCGAGCAAAAGTTCAGCAAGGCTTTGAATCTTCCAGAACTGGGGACGCATTTCTGTTGCTCTCCAAAGTAGAGCGAAAGAAGATGTACCAGGTGCGTATTTCGTGATGGGTGAGGACCGGTACGAGCGTGTCGTCAAGGAATGCCTGGATTGTGGACGGGCGCCATAGGCTAAAAGCATTCAGGCGGTTAGCCGAGAGCCAGAACCCTGACATCGCAAACTATTTCAGGAACCTGTTGGAAAATTATGAAGCCACCTTGTTTTCGAAGGCGGATGGCACACTGCTTTCAATGTTTGAAGTGCTTGCCTTGGTGCGGTTTTGAATCAGAACTCGCAGCAAGTGTTGCCGATGAACGTCATGGACAATTTGCACGCCTGCGTTTCGCATGTGAAAGCAGCCATTGAGAGAAGAACAGTCACAATGTCGCAACTACGGGTGGTAGACGTGGCAGCGATGGTGAAGAGCACTGGTGCTTTAGGCGATCTTCAGGTCAGGCAAATTCTACGTTATGCGAACATTGCATACAGGATGGCCAAAGACGATGAAGTATTCAAGATTTTGGAGGG
>JARGSG010000268.1:0-19358 GCA_030374805.1 Gracilaria gracilis | reverse complement strand
GGGTTTAGGGTTTAGGGGTTTAGGGGTTTAGGGGTTTAGGGGTTTAGGGGTTTTAGGGGTTTAGGGGTTTAGGGGGGGATTTAGGGGTTTAGGGGTTTTAGGGGAATTAGGGGTTTAGG
Source organism: Gracilaria gracilis (assembly GCA_030374805.1). Lineage (NCBI taxonomy): Eukaryota > Rhodophyta > Florideophyceae > Gracilariales > Gracilariaceae > Gracilaria > Gracilaria gracilis. The sequence continues at coordinate 19,239 of JARGSG010000268.1, read as the reverse complement.
GGTTTAGGGGTTTAGGGGTTTAGGGGTTTAGGGGTTTAGGGGTTTAGTTAAGCCCACTACGGGGGTTTTCGTTTAGGGGGGGGAATTTGATGTTAGGGCCCTAGTTGGCCAAGTTAGGGCTCTAGGGGGCCCATGTATGGGTCTCATTTCTGGGTTCAGGAGGACAATCGACTGTAAGAATCCAACGAATTTCGCAAATATATCTGGTAATGAAGCTCAGTTTTCTTCCTTTGAGGCTAACGGTCCATTACATGTTTCATTTTTCTTTGTCAAATTGTGTAGCCTTGGTTAGCACTGGAACTTATATTCCCTTTTTGTGGGAGGGATTGATATGGGGATCTTGTTTTTCCGCTCCATGGTGTTCGGGATGGATTTCTTTTCGTTATGTTAGGGGGAATTTGTCGCGCATAGATCCTGAAAGGATCTTAAATGTTGTGGAATGATGAACAGGACATGATGAAGAAGACTGGCAATGATCTATGTGGTATTTACCAGACGAGGAATTGAACTGCGCTATGAAGTTTTGGCAGTGGCGTATCCATTTAATGCCCGAAGCTTAGGAGGCTCATATTTATTCCCCATCAGATGACCTGTTTTCGTGAATTAATTAACACCACAAGGTCTCTCGCAGAGAAGGTGGGCAATTAATTATTTGTACGATAATCCTGATAACAAGTTGGAGAGCCATACATGATTGCAAACATGATTGCAAAAATCCTCGCAACTCTGATTGGAATATGCGACGTGGCTTTTATTGGGGTCAATTGAAATCACAAGAACGGTTGATAACCTTTTGGCCTTCAAGTTCGCTGTTTTACTACTTGGCTGCTCTTCTCAATATAGGTAGAATGAAGGAAGAAATTTCACATGGGATGAGATGAAGTCGGCCTTTCATCTAAAGATGAATAAATAATTTCGTAAAGCAATGGTGAGACAAATGAGACAAATGAAACGCAAAGTATACAAGAACTTATGGATGAAACTTGATGAAGGCATCCGAGAAAAGCTATGAAAGTGAGAACGCTATAGATGCGACCGTGAGCCAATTTTCATAAAACACTAGAGCCGGATACTAACAAATATGAAAGAATTGTAGGAAATTGTAATGTGATGGATTGGGCATTGGAGGATTTTAAAGTAAGAAAAGCAACGAAGTCTAAATATAAAATAGAAGTGGGAAGAATCGCACCGTTACGACTTCTTTTTCGATCGGAAAGAATCGCAGCATGAGCGGCCACTCAAAATGAAAATGAAAATGCTGATTACAATTCACAGCCTGCTTCTTCTCAACCTGGAGATGGCAGCACAAGCAATTCAACGTTAGAGGATACTAAAAACGAAATAGGAAAGCTGCATACGTTGAACGAAACCATCAAGAAGAAGGCGTTGAACGAAACTATCAAGAAGAAAGCGGTGCCCATGGATACGAAGTTAAAAGAAAATTGAGGAGAAAAAGGCGGCATTACAAACATTTTAATAAAGCTACCGGCGTACCTGAGGTATTCAAGGGCCCTGAGAGTTGCCCTTTCCAATGAATGGATGTCCTCCACCTCCTTTTTCAGACCACCTTTGAAAAGTCCCAACTTTTCCGACTATTCATTGTATACCTGTCATGAAACATGTAACTGTTTAACCTCAAGGAAGCGATTCCAAACCTCGCTATATAAAGAGATTTGAGTTCACTACTAATTCTTTCGATTCCCCAACGAGAACAACACTCACCATCGAAACAGAAACCCATCTGTAGATACCCTATTTCATGGTTATTCCATAGTCGTAGTGTTCCTCTTCCGCACAGAAAGCAATTTTCGATGCTAATTGCACCTCCTAACATTAAACTATTCTCACGGCCGTCATAGTGAAAAAATAGATAACCTCTTCACAAAAGAGAACCAAACGTCAAACTGAATATCGAAAATCCTTTATAACCAATAGCTACTTTTCACCAGACAAGTTTCCCAATCTTGCTGGTCAAGTCTGTTGAACCCTGGAGTAAAGCTATATCCACTGAACTTCAGAAATTCGAAACTCATAAACGCTTCCTTCCATAACATCCAATGCTTTACAAAACAGCCATTATTGCGAACATCTGTTCAAACTGTTGAAAACAGCCAGCATTGTGGAGATCCTTCAAACTGTTCGAGAATAGATGGCACCCGTTAGTAGTACATAATACACATGGTGAAGAATTGCTGATGTCTGTATCTATATGCCGTAAATTACTTTAGTAAACGTGGGATACGTGTGAAGTGCAAAAAGGTGTTTTACACGTGGCACTTCGACTCTCCTTTCACTGTAGCCGGTGTCCGTTTCATTAAAGTTGCATTTGTGGGCCACTTGTGCGCGATATAATTTCAGGTGCCACATGACGGAGCCATGTCCTAGGACATGGCGAAAACTTGGTTCATGTTCGTGCAAAGCGCGCGGGATGTTTCCAAAAAATTGGTATTTATTTACAAAAACTTTTTTTGAGAATTCCGTGATGCTTTTCACCAGACAAGTTTCCCAATCTTGCTGGTCAAGTCGGCTGAACCCTGGAGTAAAGCTATATCCACTGAACTTCAGAAATTCGAAACTCATAAACGCTTCCTTCCATAACATCCAATGCTTTACAAAACAGTCATTATTGTGAACATCTGTTCAAACTGTTGAAAACATCCAGCATTGTGGAGATCCTTCAAACCGTTCGAGAATAGATGGCACCCGTTAGTAGTACATAATACACATGGTGAAGAATTGCTGATGTCTGTATCTATATGCCGTAAATTACTTTAGTAAACGTGGGATACGTGTGAAGTGCAAAAAGGTGTTTTACACGTGGTCTTTCGACTCTCCTTTCACTGTAGCCGGTGTGCGTTTCATTAAAGTTGCATTTGTGGGCCACTTGTGCGTGATATAATTTCAGGTGCCACATGACGGAGCCATGTCCTAGGACATGGCGAAAACTTGGTTCATGTTCGTGCAAAGCGCGCGGGATGTTTCCAAAAAATTGGTATTTATTTACAAAAACTTTTTTTGAGAATTCCGTGATGCTTTTCACCAGACAAGTTTCCCAATCTTGCTGGTCAAGTCGGCTGAACCCTGGAGTAAAGCTATATCCACTGAACTTCAGAAATTCGAAACTCATAAACGCTTCCTTCCATAACATCCAATGCTTTACAAAACAGCCATTATTGTGAACATCTGTTCAAACTGTTGAAAACATCCAGCATTGTGGAGATCCTTCAAACCGTTCGAGAATAGATGGCACCCGTTAGTAGTACATAATACACATGGTGAAGAATTGCTGATGTCTGTATCTATATGCCGTAAATTACTTTAGTAAACGTGGGATACGTGTGAAGTGCAAAAAGGTGTTTTACACGTGGCACTTCGACTCTCCTTTCACTGTAGCCGGTGTCCGTTTCATTAAAGTTGCATTTGTGGGCCACTTGTGCGCGATATAATTTCAGGTGCCACATGACGGAGCCATGTCCTAGGACATGGCGAAAACTTGGTTCATGTTCGTGCAAAGCGCGCGGGATGTTTCCAAAAAATTGGTATTTATTTACAAAAACTTTTTTTGAGAATTCCGTGATGCTTTTCACCAGACAAGTTTCCCAATCTTGCTGGTCAAGTCGGCTGAACCCTGGAGTAAAGCTATATCCACTGAACTTCAGAAATTCGAAACTCATAAACGCTTCCTTCCATAACATCCAATGCTTTACAAAACAGTCATTATTGTGAACATCTGTTCAAACTGTTGAAAACATCCAGCATTGTGGAGATCCTTCAAACCGTTCGAGAATAGATGGCACCCGTTAGTAGTACATAATACACATGGTGAAGAATTGCTGATGTGTGTATCTATATGCCGTAAATTACTTTAGTAAACGTGGGATACGTGTGAAGTGCAAAAAGGTGTTTTACACGTGGCACTTCGACTCTCCTTTCACTGTAGCCGGTGTGCGTTTCATTAAAGTTGCATTTGTGGGCCACTTGTGCGTGATATAATTTCAGGTGCCACATGACGGAGCCATGTCCTAGGACATGGCGAAAACTTGGTTCATGTTCGTGCAAAGCGCGCGGGATGTTTCCAAAAAATTGGTATTTATTTACAAAAACTTTTTTTGAGAATTCCGTGATGCTTTTCACCAGACAAGTTTCCCAATCTTGCTGGTCAAGTCGGCTGAACCCTGGAGTAAAGCTATATCCACTGAACTTCAGAAATTCGAAACTCATAAACGCTTCCTTCCATAACATCCAATGCTTTACAAAACAGCCATTATTGTGAACATCTGTTCAAACTGTTGAAAACATCCAGCATTGTGGAGATCCTTCAAACCGTTCGAGAATAGATGGCACCCGTTAGTAGTACATAATACACATGGTGAAGAATTGCTGATGTGTGTATCTATATGCCGTAAATTACTTTAGTAAACGTGGGATACGTGTGAAGTGCAAAAAGGTGTTTTACACGTGGTCTTTCGACTCTCCTTTCACTGTAGCCGGTGTGCGTTTCATTAAAGTTGCATTTGTGGGCCACTTGTGCGCGATATAATTTCAGGTGCCACATGACGGAGCCATGTCCTAGGACATGGCGAAAACTTGGTTCATGTTCGTGCAAAGCGCGCGGGATGTTTTCAAAAAATTGGTATTTATTTACAAAAACTTTTTCTGAAAATTCCGTGATGCAAGAACATGAACCACTTTTTCATGGTGTCCTAGGACATGAAGCATTCAAGTTATATTTTGGGACAAGAGCCCCTGGTCATACACCATGGACGAATGCGGACGCGGAGCAATGTGTTGAGGAGGCCATGTCCTAGGACATGGCGAAAACTTGGTTCATGTTCCTGCAAAGCGCGCGGGATGTTTCCAAAAAATTGGTATTTATTTACAAAAACTTTTTCTGAAAATTCCGTGATGCAAGAACATGAACCACTTTTTCATGGTGTCCTAGGACATGAAGCATTCAAGTTATATTTTGGGACAAGAGCCCCTGGTCATACACCATGGACGAATGCGGACGCGGAGCAATGTGTTGAGGGGGCCATGTCCTAGGACATGGCGAAAACTTGGTTCATGTTCGTGCAAAGCGCGCGGGATGTTTTCAAAAAATTGGTATTTATTTACAAAAACTTTTTCTGAAAATTCCGTGATGCAAGAACATGATCCACTTTTTCATGGTGTCCTAGGACATGAAGCATTCAAGTTATATTTTGGGACAAGAGCCCCTGGTCATACACCATGGACGAATGCGGACGCGGAGCAATGTGTTGAGGGGGCCATGTCCTAGGACATGGCGAAAACTTGGTTCATGTTCGTGCAAAGCGCGCGGGATGTTTTCAAAAAATTGGTATTTATTTACAAAAACTTTTTTTGAGAATTCCGTGATGCTTTTCACCAGACAAGTTTCCCAATCTTGCTGGTCAAGTCGGCTGAACCCTGGAGTAAAGCTATATCCACTGAACTTCAGAAATTCGAAACTCATAAACGCTTCCTTCCATAACATCCAATGCTTTACAAAACAGCCATTATTGTGAACATCTGTTCAAACTGTTGAAAACAGCCAGCATTGTGGAGATCCTTCAAACCGTTCGAGAATAAATGGCACCCGTTAGTAGTACATAATACACATGGTGAAGAATTGCTGATGTGTGTATCTATATGCCGTAAATTACTTTAGTAAACGTGGGATACGTGTGAAGTGCAAAAAGGTGTTTTACACGTGGTCTTTCGACTCTCCTTTCACTGTGGCCGGTGTCCGTTTCATTGAAATTGCACTTGTGGGCCACTTGTGCGCGATATAATTTCAGGTGCCACATAACGGAGCCATGTCCTAGGACATGGCGAAAACTTGGTTCATGTTCGTGCAAAGCGCGCGGGATGTTTCCAAAAAATTGGTATTTATTTACAAAAACTTTTTCTGAAAATTCCGTGATGCAAGAACATGAACCACTTTTTCATGGTGTCCTAGGACATGAAGCATTCAAGTTATATTTTGGGACAAGAGCCCCTGGTCATACACCATGGACGAATGCGGACGCGGAGCAATGTGTTGAGGAGGCCATGTCCTAGGACATGGCGAAAACTTGGTTCATGTTCGTGCAAAGCGCGCGGAATGTTTCCAAAAAATTGGTATTTATTTACAAAAACTTTTTCTGAAAATTCCGTGATGCAAGAACATGAACCACTTTTTCATGGTGTCCTAGGACATGAAGCATTCAAGTTATATTTTGGGACAAGAGCCCCTGGTCATACACCATGGACGAATGCGGACGCGGAGCAATGTGTTGAGGGGGCCATGTCCTAGGACATGGCGAAAACTTGGTTCATGTTCGTGCAAAGCGCGCGGGATGTTTCCAAAAAAATTGGTATTTATTTACAAAAACTAAAACTTTTTCTGAAAATTCCGTGATGCAAGAACATGAACCACTTTTTCATGGTGTCCTAGGACATGGTTCCACCCCGTGTTGAAGTTGTACACTTCAAGACTCCGCCCAGAAGCCATCCTGATTTATTGTGCTTATTCCTGTATTCCTTAAAACCAAGATTTCTATTATGCACAAACGTGACATATTGGTCTTTGCAAGCGCCCCGTACTCACTTCATTGCGTAGGCTAAATCGTATAACACGCCTTGCCACTACCGAAACTACACCAAGGGTTCCATGCGCAACGGCGGCGAAAAGCAACACGACGACTTGAACACCTCAATTCGTGAAATCTGCTCTAAAAAGGATTCCGCGCCAAATCTCTACCGTGTCGTTGTTGTTTCGATTGAAGTGCAGGGAGTGGAAGGGAAGGAGAAGGAGCGGTTCGCAGTGTGAGATATAAACAATGTGGAAATAACTATGGTGTTGGCTACGCATGATGGTGCCTCGGAACGGGACTGTACTGGCGGGCAAAGAAAGATGTCATCTTCGCATCTTCTAGATGACATCTTGTAGCGAATCTTAAAATAAAACTTGTGAAAAACGAAAAAATCCTAATCCAAAACACACGAATGAAAAACATGTTCCAAGCAAGCCGTTGCGAAGGTACCTCAAAACCCATTTCGTGCTCTAGATCGGCACTTCCTCGTCCGATTCACTCGGAGAGCGACCGAGCGGCGGAGCACATTCGAATTTCTTCCCGTTGGAGAGTCTCATATCACACAGAAAATGTCTGGTAAGAACTGGATGTCCGAGGAGGACCAGCAATTGCGGGACGCAGCCTTAGAGGAAGCACATAGTGGCTCTGGGAAGCACTTGGAGCTCAATTTCTGGGAGACTTTGGCAAATAATCAACTTCTTCCTCGGGATCGGAATCCGGGAGAGTGTTGGGAGAGATACAAGAAGATTAGTGAGGAACATACGAATTTTCCCCGGAAAAAGGCGAGGACCTCACAAGATATCATCCCCTTGGGTCAATTTAGGGACGGAGGTGGAGATTCAGAGGAGATAACAGCCCAGTTTGAGGCCAGAGACACCGTGGCTGCCAAGTCCGCAGTTCCAGTGAAATCTCTTGGGGCGGTTATTAATTTCTGCGGCAGTGAACGTCACTTTCGCGAAAGCTTCCATGAAGAACATCGTGAGCGGAAAGAGTTTGTGAATCTTGAATATGGAGGTCGCTCGAAAGAAGATCTTGAACGGAAAGAGCTTGTGAATCGTGAAGGTGGAGGTCATTCGAAGAAACATCGTGAACGGAAAGAGCTTGCAAAACTTGAAAATTTAGGTCCTGCAACATGTGACCGAGGTTCTGAGCCTCAGCTGAAAGAGAATGTGGACTTCCCGCAAGTGGTCAGCTGTCTTCTCTCAGTAGCGGAATTGCCTGGCATTCGCAAAGTTCTTGATGTTGGAATGTCCGGGAAGTTTATTGAAGAGTGCGTGAAGAAGTGCTACGGGATAAAACAAGCTGGAATTCTTCGAGAGCATCTCTCAGCTAAAGTACAATGCATGGAAGCGAAAGGCCTAGTTTTCACGCTTAGGAACGACATGCAATTGAATGAAATCTCTGAGAAACAACTCTATTCTCTACTAGATAGGAGCACATACATCTTCATTAATGGAAGTAACAGTGCTTTGACAACAAGACTGTTTAGAGCTGTTATCTCTCTGGTGAAATCCACCGTTCTTAGTGGCTCAGGTGAAGTTCATGTGCTGAAAAAGCTGGGTTCGAATTGCAAATCTCGTTTTGTGAAATGGAAGCCTTTCTTGAATGAAGACATCTTCAGGAGCGAAATGAAGTCATTGAAAGAGTATATGATCGAAAGGTACAATGGGGCCAGAGGGTTGTCTATTGACCAGTTAGGTGTTTCATCCCTGTTAACCTCCGTCCAACATATCATTGACAGGGAGGAGGAGAAACTTGATGAAGTTTTCACCAATATAATTTGCCTCGGTCAAGAAACGGAGAAGAATTTGGCCAGCAACCTTGATAAAGTGAAAGGCAATGAGGCTGATGAGATATTGAAGATTCATCTGTTTTCTGACGATGATTCAGATGATGGTGTTGCTCAGAAGAGATCAAGGACCAGTAAGGAAAAAAAGAGATCTCTTGGGTGGAACCAAAAGTTTTCAACTACGGGCGAGGCCTCTGAACTGCAACTGAGGACTGGTTCATTCTCACCCAGGGAAGACAAATTACTACGCCAAGGTATTGAACAGTATGGAGTCGGGAGCTGGAGTCGTATGCAGAAGGAGTTGTTTATTCCAAATGGATTTGTACGACTTCAAACCAGTCTAAAGGATAGAGCCCGAATGCTAGGATACGTGAGCATCAGAAAGAGGAGGACGAAAAGGAAGGCAGTTTCTCCTCCCCTACTGGAGTTTGACGATAGTAGTTCCTGAGTGGCCCTCTCCACTTGAGGAAAGAATGAAAAAGAAGTTCACGATTCAAATACATATACCTGAAAGCATTTTCAATGGTTTAGATCGGTGTGATAATGCGAGCGCGCTAGAGAACACGCCAGATTCAGCAGCTGAAGCCAGACGCTTTCAGGAAGCTTTAGTATTCTTGGATAGGTGATTATTTTGTTTTCTTACGGTACTTTTTGTAAAAAATCGTAATCGTGCACAAACGCAGGCCGTCTAGTCGTTCATTCTCTCATACTCTCCTGGATCTCTGCAACCGAAAAACCGATCCCTCCTTTTAGTTTCTTTGTTCCGAGGCATCCGAATCATTATGATGTCCCATATACATTCTTCAACGAAGGAGAGAATGCCCATTCTCCTTTCGTTGTACAACGATCCTTCGTGTATCAAGAATGAAAGTCTGCCACCTGACACCTGGTTACCACAGTTTCTGTTGGATGTCGCGAATGGAAACGTATGTCCGCAATTTCTATTGGTTTCCCCCGATCAACGTTACCACAGGCTTGGGTTTCTTGTGAAACGTGAAGGCAAAGTATGCTTCCAGTTTAACCGATCTCGTGTTTCTAGAACAATCAGCCACTACGAATATTCTAGTGAAAACAAACGACTTCTGGACTACTACTCTTCACGAAATGACAAAGTTCTTACGTTCTTGAAAGGAGAGCTGAAATTTATGCCAAGGACCAAGGTTTGCCACTATGAACAATGGATCGGAGGCATAGTTTTACAGCGCGCTCTTGAAACACAGCTCATCTTTGCATCGCTCTCGTGTAACACCAAATTACTGGAAGCATGTAGGTGGGCGCAGAAAAACTCTTTAACTTCGCAACGAGGATTCGCTGGGGCTCCCAGTTTCGACCCATGCTACTTGGCTTGGGTACCGGCCCCAAAGCCCGAATCTATAATTTCCTGGTTGGATTATCTATCTCTACCACATTCTGTTGACGAAAGTACTCAACTAGAACGGATCTTCACATATCAAGGCAGTGGTACGTACTGCTGGCGCCCGATTTCGTTTCTGAGCATGTCGAAAGGGACGAAGAAAAGCCTTGGTTATGGTGAAGGAGAAGACACTTGTGTAAGCGTTCTAATTAACTCTAGGAGATATGAAGGCTGGTTACGCTCAGAACCGAAGCAAGTAGTCTCTACGAAACCTAGGTCTCTTGTTGCCTCGAAGGTAAGGGCGAAGCTTTTTGTCAAGTTCCGTTTCGGCGAGCAGTCTCTAAAAGGATGGGGCACAAGTTATTGCTTCTGTGAAATGGATATGGAAAACACTCTGTGCCTTTTCCTCCTTCCAAACTCTTTGAAGCAACACCTCGCTCAACACAACTATGCTCTACATAATGGTTTGGAGAGAAAATCAATGGTCTCTCACGACTGGATAGGCAGGCTAAATGAAGATATTGAAGAATCTTTAACCAATATCTGTGATATAAGAAAGATATATGGTGTCCTGCGAAGCTGATTTTGCAAAAAAAAGCTTCATCTATTCTTCTGATCTTATTCAATGACTTCTGCCCTCGAAGCCACTGCAAAAGTAAGTAGACGGGGAACGGAGAAAACAGAATTGTTCTTCTGAAATGCAGTCCGCAGCGTCATTCCTTTGGGTTTCCCACCATCATTTGTGCCGTCGTAAAAGTAGATTCTGTCTTTGCCGTTAGTGGCCTTGAACAGAACGCCTGAAATAAAGTGAGTTTCGGAAGATTTAAGTTCGTATCCTAAGAATGCCAGAATTTTCAACTCATATCCATTGGAAGAAAATGTACGGGTTTCACCAAGAAGCTCTTTAAGTACTTGAACATTTGGGTTTGAAACTTTTTCATCTAGGTGAAATACAAGGCATCCTTCAACCACACGGCCGTTCTTGAGAATAACGAGGTCGTGAAGAAATTCAGCAAAAGTAGATGAAGTCTTGCGATCCCTCAAGCAATCTTTCAAGCAATCATCAGATATCATTATCCTCCTGAACTCCAATTGAGATAGTAAGCTACAGTGTCCCTTTGCGCCGAGCAGTCTTGGGAGGATATACCAAACTACTTCGTTTATGTTCAAGAAGGGATTTTTCTTACATGGGTCCCAAAAACGAGGAAGGGGCTTTCCTCTTGGCCTGTAAAAGCTCGAAAGATCTTGGATTAGAACTCGCAAGTAGTTCGAGATTCGCTGATGAAAACGTTCACGGTAGTGATTCACTCCAATTGAGAATAAACTTTGCATTATGACGCACACCACTATAGCTCCTGGAGCTTTGAAGGCGTACGATATCCCATTATCGGTCTTCCCGAAAAGTTCCTTCTTAAAAAGCATCCAATAGAGGTGTGGGAAGATGAACAGAAGTGAATCTAAGGCACACGAATTATCGAAATACAAACACCCACGCTTGTCCTTGAGAGATACTGATCGGGCTCTAATACCATCTGCCGTACAAAGATGCTCGAAAAACTGCTGGCCTTTGGTTTGCAACAAGAGCATACGATTCCTTTCATATGCGTGCCAATCATTCTTCAGAATGGATTCAAATCCACTCATCTGAAGTTTGATAGACTTCTGGTATGAACGATCATTTTCAACCATTTCCAAAGGTAGCAGAAGCTTGTAAAGCTCACCAGCATTTGACACATCCCACGGGTGTCCGCTTTTCATGATCGAGCACAGATACCACTCGTCCTTGTTTGCCCATTCGAAACCTTTGCGATTCAGATGTGTTGGCAAAAGAAAGTTTCCATGCTTTGCCAAAAGGTAAAAGAAGTTGAGATGAAATGTGTCACAGAGTGATGGGGAATTTTGGAGAACCTCATTTTGGCGATGTGTACCAATAACATCTGCAGAGAAGAAAACGCCTTTCAGACTGGTATACTTCAATCCATCATTCAACGTTTGAGCTGTTAGCTCAGCTGCTTTCTGTATTTCCGGTACAATGCCTTCGGGTCTAATCCCTGGATGCTCTAATTTGTGACTCGACTCGTCTTTCTGCTTTTGCAAATCAGAGGACGAGTCAACAATTAGTTCATCTAGATTCCATTCAGACCCAGACCCATGGGCATCGCCACTAGATCTTCCGTCGGCGCTCGAACAATCATCGCGTTCGTATTCTGAAGAAGAATCGCCCAATGAAATCAAGAGGTATTCGTTCTCGCTTTCTGAATCCGTCGCTGGCATTCGCTCTGCTTCAAGTGGTTTATGACACTGCCGTACTGCCTTGTTATACTCCGAAATAACACGATCAATATCTGGGTTTTCGACAGGTCCAATTCTCGGATCGTTTTCGAAGCTCATTTTCGGATTCCAGCGACATGCATGTGGCAAGTCGATAACCTCAATGTGAGAGAACAAAGGGTTGAAATGAGCTTCTCGTCAATGTCCACGATTGCTGCAGATGGAGTGGAGCAAGCTCTCACGATTTGCAAAAGCTGCGTCGCGAGAAACAATCCTCCACGTGTAAAATGCACTTTTGCATTCTACACGTTGTACAGGTGTTCAAAATTGTGAACAGTATTTTTCAAATATGTATACCGCATGTCCTAGGACAAAGCCAAAACCCGGTTCATGTTTGTGTACCACAGTTTTGTACCACAGTTTTGTTGGGTTTAATCATAGTTTGTTCTGTGCATTGCTTCAGAAGCTGAAAAGCACTGTCGTAGACTATATGTAACCATACGTCCTTGTTAAGGGTGGAAATAGCCAACAGCATGCATCCGTTGGCTGTGTTCATCTTCTATCGCTGAGCAGACGGCAACATTCCCTGTACGACTTGTGGAGCTCACTTGGCATGTCCGCCCGCATCACGCCAAAATCTAACCGAGGTCTAGCAGTCTGGTACACTGTCTACGCGCAGTACGAAAACAGATAGTCGTTTCAGAACCCCCTTTTTTTCTACCGATTCCCCTACTCTTAGCATCCACAACAATTTGCTGATATCTTCGCCACTTCATTTGATTATCTCGCCAAAACCCACCAGCACTATCCATGTCTAACTTTCGAGCAACATTGTACAAAACATCTTCCGGAGCGTTCATTGCCTTTCTGAAAGTTGCAATGTGCGTGTTATTCAACGTATGGTTGTCTGCAATAACCAAATCATTGAACATCCTTGAAATCAGGTACCTATCATCCCACAAATCCATCACTTAACGTGCTCAGCCGTTTTCTACCGAGTTCTGTAGTACACCTCGCGGTATTCATCAAAGAAAACGTGTCCATTAAATTCTAAACACCGCGACCACTCATCTCAATATAAGAACGGCTGTACACTTTGAAGGAATGATTCTATTATTTCACTAGCAGAGAGATGTTACCACACCGCATTTTTCGTACGAAGTAAAGAGCTCCTGTCCAGGGTTGATCGTTCGAGTTGCAATGACGTTGATCATTGCCTGATTCTCGAGGTGATCTGGGTGACTAATATTGTCAGTTTTAAGTTGAAACTGAACATTTGGCACACGGCGGTGTGCGTCAGGAATTCGATTGTTCATTGCTGCCTGGAACTGCTTATCCATATGGTGGTAGTTGTAATCATTAATGTATGCTGCAGTACAGAACTTAAACGGTACGACATATACTGTTTTGAGACCGTTTTTCTTATCTATAGTTGTCACGTCTGGGAATGCTGCAGGACGAACTGAAACTTGGATTGCGTACTCTGCAAATCTTTGGCAGTCCACTGCCAGAACACCATGTCCGTAATTATGAGAACACGAATAGGCACTTTTCACCTCCTGGTGCCTCTTGGTAAGGTCGTGGTAGACTAAAGTGCCGTAATACTGGCAGATGACCTGGTCTTTTCGAAACGTTTGGGCCGCAAATGCACCTTTACCGGCGAGTGGGTGCTGTATGGTACTCTTTGCAATAATGAGGTTGTTCGCAGAACTTTCCACCAGTAACAGATCTTCCATGCTCACCTGTTGCAGAAGCCCTTGGTAACGTTCCGTCCATTTTTGGAATGGTGTACTGTTTGCCATTCGGACAAAAGCATGATCGTTCCACATTGAGCTCAGTGCTGCAAGTATGGCACTAGAAAACCTTTGGTAATGCGGATATGGAGCGGGAGCTCTCCAGCGCTTGTCACCAGCGAGAACGGTAAGTGGATCAACACGTTTCAAGTACAGGTTCCCTGGAAACACGGCATTCTCCACACTTCCGCATGTGAGAAGCCGAACCACAGTAGTTATAAGGCACATAGCTTTTTTATACAGGCCCATATCAAACAAGATATCGTTTGCCCTGTAGTATATCGTCTTCGAGAGAGCAATAAGAAAGTTCAGCTTTGCAGCTGCATGACACCGTACGTCTATTTCACAACCAAAGAAACGGCGGTGTCCTGGCAGTGACATTGCGGCTATCGCTGTTGAGAACGTTCCAGCAAAAAAGTCGATCACAATGTCGCCAGGCCTGGAGTAGCGAGCAATAAGTTCTTGGATCAGTGCGATCGGTTTTTGATCACTTCGTAGAGCGTAAGTCTTGACACGAGAACCAATTGTATCCGTTGAGTTTCTGGAATCGGTACCATCTGGGGCACTTGGGTTAAAAGTTACCCGAACCTGCTCGTGTGGTGGGAGATCTTTGATATTGTTTATTGTGTTTTTCCAAGGTGGGTAAGAACACCCGACGAAGTTGAAATTTCTGTCCGTGTTTTCCATTTCGAATTCGTTTGCGGAAGTGAGACCATTTCTCTTCACGTGTATCGCGTACTCATTCATGTTTACGAGAATGGAATTCTTTCTTTTCGAACTGCTGCCCTTGTTTTGAGAAGGATGCCATGAGAACACGATTGGAACTTGATCGACAGTGAATGTTGATTTAGTTAAGCTGCTCTTACGGTGGGGAGGTGTTGTTGGTGTACGTCCAGTACTTTCGCCCTCTTCACTTTCATCACTGCTACTATCATCGTCAGTGTCTTCCATATCTGCTTCGAAATCTTCACAACGAAGTTTCGTTGCCGGGAGATTCGGGGCCTTTGTAAACAGCTCTATCCAGGTTTGCGCCATCTGAAATGACGACAAAATGAGTGCATGACCTCCAGGGCGAAGGAGTTTCCCAATCAGACGTACCGTCATTATTATTTGGTCGTGATTGAGGGTATCGTACGAGTAGTCGCGAATATTACGAGGAGGATCAATTAGAACAAGTTGCGTTTTACCAATGATGTTCAAATGTCCGTACTTCAGCCTCAAAGCATTTGCGAAGTTCTCGAACCCAGTATCCAGGAGAGCAAACTTGTCCCCAACGATGTTGTAAAGATTGCTGATTGCCGAATGCAAGTCACGCTGTTTAATCGCCGCCAGTTCTGGGACGGAAGCTCCCGGATTTGCATCTTCTTCACTTGACGCACCTTTTCCCGCATTGAGTGGTGGGGTGCGCAACAAATCGTTGAGAGTTCGGCGGTGCAGCGGTTTCGGGACGTTGTATACGGTAGAACCAGAGGCAGTTTTTGGTGCATCACTTTTTCTTCTCTTGCGGGGTGGTTGCTTTGAAAGCGGCGTATCAGAAGGTGGTCGACATCGGATCCTCAAAAGGACCCGGTGGGGCACCGTTTTTGGTGATTTGTACATCTCCACCGAACTGCGAATATTGGCAGTCAAAGCGTAGGGATACCGAAGAAAATGGTTGGGGAGAAGATCAGTGTCCATATGTGTGTGTTGAGAAGCAGAGGGGGTACTACAGGAGGTCGGCACCTTCAATGATTCATAAAAACGGAAGGGACCTTGGTCTTGGCACGAGTATAATTCGTCGTATTCCGTTACTGCATATATATCAGAAAGGAAATCGGATACAATTTCACGCAAGCTGTTGTCAATTGTGTCTGTGATAGATAAGGCGAACTGGGAAACTTGCGTCGGATCATGTGTTAGACTCGGGGATATATGAAATTCTTTCGCAGAACGCCTTGAAACATAGCCATCCGATCGGGAATCGACCACTTTGTATACC
Organism: Gracilaria gracilis; assembly: GCA_030374805.1. Classification (NCBI taxonomy): domain Eukaryota; phylum Rhodophyta; class Florideophyceae; order Gracilariales; family Gracilariaceae; genus Gracilaria; species Gracilaria gracilis. Next base: position 3,479 of record JARGSG010000268.1, on the reverse strand, counting down.
AGGTTGTTATCGAGAAAAACGTAAGGAGTGCATAGTTGCTCCACGCTCTGGAAACCCAGATAAAAAGAAAATCGGTCCCAAGCGCGTACAAGCAGCTGTATGGATTTCCCAATACGTTGGGCTCCCTTTCGACCTAATCTCTTCAGGGATGGGATGTGAGAGCCTTTGTCCTTCCGAAACTTTGATATATGCACCAGGGCGGATAAGAACAAAAGTTGTTCCCACCTTGTTGATGGTTCCGTGAGGAAAATACTGTCCTTTTGTTTCGCCGTTGTTCGAGCTGGGCGAAAAACAGAACAAGTAAAGAATGGAACCAGTAAAGAGGTGTAAGGATACCAGCGGAGTCTACAGTTGCATAAATGCAAAACAAACTGCCGTACTCGGCGGTCTGACTCTCCAGGGTGCATATCGGTAGCAAAAGCGATGCGGTAGTAATTGTGAAGGTGTTGATTAAACAACCCCCCCACAGCCAAGCTTGCGGTTTCGTAATTTCTGATGTCCCTTCCGTCTAGAAGCACGTGAAGAAGGTTGGCCACAGCGGGAGGATGTGGTGAAGGCTCACCTGCAGACCTTTTAGCCTCCTCCAACTGCCTTATCCATTTCGCGAATGATGCGTAATTCTGAGCTTGCGTTACTACTTCCGGGCATTGCTCGAGCCATACTTCGCGGCAGGCTAAAAAGCAAGTAATGGTACGAATGGCCTTTGTCGTCATGTTGCGACTCTGGTGCTAGGAAAGGCGGATGGCCAAATAGAGCAGAGGCGCTTCGACAAAATAATCCTGCGTCTTGAAGAAAAGAGAGTTTCAAGTATGGCCTCAACAGTGTTGGAGGGATTAAAGCTCGTTCGTAATGCCTGCAATGAACTTGTTTACGTTTTGAAGGTGGCGCAGTATGGTAGTGTTTGCGGATGCGCGATGAAAATGATCCGGAAAGAAGCTCGTTGATGAACAGCGAGCGCTCTGGGAATGCGACCGAATCCTTGAAAAAGAAAGCAATATTGCCGGGGGGCCATGTCCTAGGACATGGCGAAAACTTGGTTCATGTTCGTGCAAAGCGCGCGGGGGTGTTTCCAAAAAATTGGTATTTATTTACAAAAACTTTTTTTGAAAATTCCGTGATGCAAGAACATGAACCACTTTTTCATGGTGTCCTAGGACATGAAGCATTCAAGTTATATTTTGGGACAAGAGCCCCTGGTCATACACCATGGACGAATGCGGACGCGGAGCAATGTGTTGAGTCTTAGCTTTGGTACATTACAAGAAGAACAGTTTACCCTGTGTCGCTTTTTTCGTGTTCGCCTCGTGGTGACTGGGAATTTCACCGAGAAGTACTACCTTTTCTGTGCACCAAGGAAGCAGAGCCAAGAAGCGCGAAGTAATGGTTCCATCGACCGAAAGAGTGAACGAGTCGAATCAACGGCCATGCAACCCTGTGGAGTATGAAGATGACATTCTACCTGGCCCAGAACCGCAGCCACCACAACAGCGTCAACACGATGCGCAATATGATGATAGAGACGATGTTGTGGCAGTCGATGATGACGAAGTAGTACATGTAGATGAATTTGGGGGTACCAGTACCGAGAAGGCCATTGAAGAAGCAACGAAGAGGCTAGCCATTCCAGAGATCGACTTTGACAAATTTGAACGAAGAGTTGTTCGTATCAATCTATTAACGCTGGCCGTTGAACCTTCAGATCCCTTGCGTGCCATAAGGAATGGGCATATTGAAATCCTCGAGCAAAAGTTCAGCAAGGCTTTGAATCTTCCAGAACTGGGACGCATTTTCTGTTGCTCTCCAAAGTAGAGCGAAAGAAGATGTACCAGGTGCGTATTTCGTGATGGGGTGAGGACCGGTACGAGCGTGTCGTCAAGGAATGCTGGATTGTGGACGGGCGCCATAGGCTAAAAGCATTCAGGCGGTTAGCCGAGAGCCAGAACCCTGACATCGCAAACTATTTCAGGAACCTGTTGGAAAATTATGAAGCCACCTTGTTTTCGAAGGCGGATGGCACACTGCTTTCAATGTTTGAAGTGCTTGGCCTTGGTGCGGTTTTGAATCAGAACTCGCAGCAAGTGTTGCCGATGAACGTCATGGACAATTTGCACGCCTGCGTTTCGCATGTGAAAGCAGCCATTGAGAGAAGAACAGTCACAATGTCGCAACTACGGGTGGTAGACGTGGGCAGCGATGGTGAAGAGCACTGGTGCTTTAGGCGATCTTCAGGTCAGGCAAATTCTACGTTATGCGAACATTGCATACAGGATGGCCAAAGACGATGAAGTATTCAAGATTTTGGAGGCCGCCTTTACGAAATGCCCTTCACTTGGCCTAGTTCATTTGTCAAACTCGATTCTGTGGGGAATGCCTTTGGATGGGTTTAAACTTTGTTTGGCATGTGCGATTGGAAGAATCGAAAGCGGCCGTGGGGCGGGTGCTTTTTACACCGTGATGTCCTCGTTTTATGCCAACCGTCAAGATTCTGTATAACCAAGTGGAGCGCACGGCAAATTACCACAATAGAAGTGTGGGAGAACTATTACAGGATGGGGTGAAAGCGACAAATAGTGAAACTGTGCAACTGAATGTGGCTATTGTGCATAACATGGTGGGATTCCGGCAGTTTAAGTCTAAAACCAGACGAGATCGAGAAAGAAGGCTTCGTTTAGACAAGTTCGAAAATTTCTGGTGAGCATTGTTGGAAAGATCTGGGAGACGTTGTGAGGGAGAATGCCACTAACCTGAACGACGCATGTATATCGGAGTTGCCGCAACAGTGTCGTCCGGGAGATTCGAACACTGCTGAACGGTTTGCTTTACAGCAGAAGACTAGAAGAGAAAGTATTTCAGAAGAAGGCGTAGGTGCATTTACAAGATCAAAAGATTTTGTTACACCGTCCGCATCGAGAGAAAAACCCCAAATCACGGAACCTCCATCTTGTGGAGAATCAGAAACAAGAGCAACCAAAAATCCAAGAGAAACAACGGAAGTACTTCCAAGAAATCCAAGGGAGGTTCTCGACCAAACACTGGAAGACGAAAGCAGGGAAAAAGGAAGCGTAGGAAGATTGTGGACTCTACCGATGCCGAAGACGCTTTGTTTGCCCGGGAGTTCTGAATGTGGACGACATCGTGAAAAAGTTCCGAAAACTGGACCAGCGCAAGATGGAGGAAATCATCGAGCACTTGGAAATGGTGCAGTTCTCTGTGCTGTACGGAGCAAATAAAGATTGTGACACTGATGTTGATAAGACGCGAGAATCTGAACAAATGATTCGCAACGTGGGACAAAGAAAGGCAATAATGAGGAACACGGAACCCAAAAAAGTTCAGGCACTTGAATTTGTGGGTCCCAGACGACGCAAATTCGAGGATGATGTCCCAGATAAGCTACCAATAGGAATAACTGGTGTAGATGCTCCGTTCGAAGGACTTGCTTTCCCACCATGGACATAGACTAGTTACCAAGATCCCAA
>JARGSG010000267.1:0-127120 GCA_030374805.1 Gracilaria gracilis | reverse complement strand
GTTCAATGCTATCGGGCACAGCTGCTTTACCCGGATTGGTGCCCCAGTTGCTCAAAGAAGTTAATATGAACCTGTTCTGTAGTACACGAACCCTTTGGGTATCTACTTTCTCTGCATGGGGAGTGCTTTTTGTCACGGCGATACGAAGCGCAAACATACAGCTGTTGTAGTCCATTTGGTGTTTTACGACCCCCTCGGGAAGAGTTCCGTCCCAGTCCGGCCCAACAAAAGCGTGATTTCCGCCTTTGCCCTCCGTTGCTCGCGAACCGATGTAAAAAACGTTCTCGGTAAAGCAGTCAGCAACTTCGACGCTCCAGTAGCGGTCAAAAATGTCTGGAGCAGTGAGAATAATTGGCTCGTCGATGAGCTCAAGCAAGGCACCGCTGTAAACCGTGTCGTTGTTGGGAGTATAGGGAAGTATATCATCGCTCGTGGCCAGTGCGGGCATGTGTCCGATATCGTTGAGCCTCGCAACTGGTGCGACGCCCTGTTGTCCATCGAAATCAGGAGAGAGGCGAACCTTGCGTTCACGCTCAAAGATAGTGAGAGGCATGCCAAAGATATAGGCTTGGAGACCCATAGAGTAAGCAAACTCCTCTTCATATGCATCGAAGTGGTCGGTCATGCTGGATGTTTTGCCTTCAATTCGGTGTGTTTTCCGCTCTTCTTCAATTGCGAACCCGGTAAAGTCGGACTAAGCCCTCAAGAAGACAACGAAAACCTCCGCGTTAAATACAGAATTTGGCGCAATCAGCATACAATGGAAGCACTGTGCTTGCACGAGGTCTGACAAATTCTGCCAACTACCAGCGGTATAATATACGCATATTATGGGCCATGACAACCTTGCTTCCAATTCCATCTCGCTGTGGGTTATGCAGGGTAACGTTCCTACGCTTCCTGTATCCATAACCCACTGAAACATTGCCGATATGAGAAGATTGTAACCTGGTATCGAGGAAGGCTTTGACGCGGCTCGGAGTCCTGCACGGTTTCTGCCCTTAGAGCAGCTAAAAGGAACAAATCGTCAGTGCCCCCGACCCGAATCGTATCATAGCGCGCGCTCTCAAAAACCTCCGCAGCCATTCGCGTCGCTTCGCATTGACGACGAGATCATCAGCGCTGTGCGGCAACGGCGGAGCTCAGAGGAAGAGGGCACAAAACCTTCGGGTCGTCGCCATGCGCGGAGCAGCGTGATGGACTAGTGCAGTCCACTGATTCAAAAGCCCGAGGCGCTGGAGGTTCTATTTTGCTTACCCTCCGGAGAAAACAAGCTGTCACGGAAAACGCGCTGCTCCAGAGGCAGCGCATGAAAAAGAAAGCAAATACCACATGTCCAGAAGCACATGTGGCTACCAACGCAAGCGAACCAAAAGCAAACCCAATTAGTTGTTTTGTCACGAGAGGGGCACGCGCGGCAGAGAATAGGGCACTTGGCGCTGCTCGCCGCTCTGCGCGAGCTCGTGAAGCGCCGAATCTCACCCGGTTGCTGAAGTTAGTGACCATGTGTCTGGTCCCGACGGGGGGAACCTTTGTGTCCGTGCTACAGTTGCCAAGAGTTCCTATTAATGGCGGCTAGCGATTGGAGGAACGTTCAACGTACCGTAATTAAAGCTAAGTCTATATTCATGTCTATAAAATATTTACAAGTATGAGTTGTCGCCTGGTTCTCACTGAGATAGCGTAGCGGAAATATCGTTACGGTCGGGAAGATATCGATATTTTCGCTCAAGTGAGGGAAAATATCGACATTTTCCCATATCAACATAACTCATACCTATCTCCACCGATCACAAACAAACCCAGTGCTACTTTGAACACGAGCCACACTTTTTCGTACTCGCGTCGTTTCCGTGTGCCGTCCCTGCGCATGTCGTGTTTCATGTGTGCCCAGATTCCGGTTGCCGCGAACACACCAGCTAGTCCTGCTCCAATGGCTAAAAACGCATCCGGTGGCGACGGCTCTCCCGGTCGTTCCTGTAGAACCGTTTCTTCATTTCGTGTCTTCATTTTGCCCGATTGCTAGCTGATCTTGTTGTACTGCCATCCAATCGGCGCTTCTTTGAGTGAAGTCGAACAGCTTTTGCGCACTCTTCACTAGATCTGCTTTCCACTACCAACTCATGATCGTATTGCGTGTCGCCCACAGTGTCATTTCCAAACACGTAAAATGCTCCAGTAGATGATGTTTCAGCTCTATTTGCTAAAGGGACGTAGAAGTACTCTAATTTTAGCGAAGGTAATGGTGACTTACCCTTCACCCATGGATTTGTTGTGGATACAGCATCTCCCAGATTGACATGGTGTGTGGGGCTGACACTGGGCGTCTCCTGAAAATTCAAAAACCCTTTCTGTTCACACTCAAACCGTCATGATTCGTGTAGTTCCCGTGACTGGGGTGCCACCTAATCTGACCCATCACCGACATTTTCCTATTCAAAACTAAAGTTATTCTAATTCTTACAGGTGAAATGATTTCCATTACGATCAGACCATTTTCATCGGCAGTATCATTTACCCTCTTGCTTGAACCGGCCGCAGTAGGATCCGTAGAACCTCAAAAGCTATACTGTACAAACACAGAAGGAAGCACTCCTTTGTTATTCTCTCTATCCATCGGGATTTGCAGGGGCGTAATCTAACTACTCTATATATCTGAGGTTCGTAGTCAGGGAGTCAAAACTGTTTCGACGGTATTCACTCATACTGTAGGTAGTCAGAAAGCAGTAATCAAGAACGGAATGGCTAAGCCAAGGATGATGCAATGCGACTGAGTAGGAATTCGTGTGTGGAGCCTAGCCGTGCTCGGCCAGACCCAACGCCCTCAGAATCTATAAAGCTCGTCTTTTCCTTCATAATAATTAACGTCACATCGTAACTGCAAACTTTCTGTATCAAAACAGCTAACAACTGGATTTGTATCAGATGCGCTAGCATATCACTTCATTACATTAACCTCTGTTTCACATGAATCAATGACCGCATTGGTGTTTGCAAGGAGTTGGTTTTTGTAAGACAATCCCCCTTAATGAGCGTTCAAAGGAGTCGATCGTCTCCAGACCGCATCACCAAGGTCATCACCCTTGAACTGAGCGAAACAGAAGACATGTCAATGGCATCGTAGCTCCACGAGTTAGTGATACAGCTGATTTGTAATTGCTCTTGCTCGATGGTTTCGAGCGACAGCTCGTGGTGCGTATCAGAGGTGCTCGGTTAGTTGTATTGTTACAGGGGTCTAGAGAGAACAATCGTTCTTCCATTGCTTCGAGAGCAAGGCCTTAAATTTTCTAAATAATACAATGCCAATTTACGTCAAACAACATATAACACAAAACTTAGTTCAGAACGTGTTTTCACAGAACTAGATACAGAAAAATCTGTAGACTTCTATTTCATGTTAAACCCACCGACACATTCTTAATGCTTATCACAATTCCAAAAGGTACCAAACATCGTTTGAATGTATTTTATTATTGAAGAAGCTTTCTTTTTCGTCGGTTCTGTCAAAGTATGATGGTGAAAGCCTCCTGAGTACATTCTCCATTTTGAAAAATAATCTTATACATCACATGACTAGAAACAATCAATATATTAATTGCGACACAGGAACAGAGAAAAGCTTTGCTTAAATACTTCAAAAAGTGGGCTCTCCATCCCAATGATCAACTGAGTAATATTAAAAACAGCAAAGAAACAAGAATAAGGAAAGGAGAGCTTATGACGAAAACGATGTCCAAGTACAAAAAAAATTGCTTCAATCGACGGTACAAAGATTCATGGCGCGCCCTCACTCGTTTGATAATACCTCGCGATTTTTGGGAAAATGTGTTTTGTTTTCTAATGCATGAAGGTGCTAGATACGCTCTATCCGCGATAACTTTCCCTTTCGAGCCGAGCATACTTTCCAGTTTCATCTGAAATAATTTTAGGTCTGAAAACGTTCCGCACGGAGACGGACCATAAGTCCATACAATATTCCTCTTTCTGACAGAAAGTCCGACCTCATATCAAAGTCCCGGACTGTTAAACTTGAGGAAAACCAATTTTGGATCAAATGGAGAAGGTTCGAAGATTTGAAAGTCTACGGCGTCAACAGAAAAATGTGCCCTGTCTTCAATGCGTACAATCCTTTCGGACCAGTGAATCTGGTAAATATATGTTAATAAATTGAAAGTCTTGAGAGAATATATGAACATGACATACCAGTTTAAAATACGAAATTGCTCGGGCCACAATATGAACCAATTTTCTAAATGTTTTCTCATCAACTCTCGTTAGAGTACTGTTAACATGTTCCGTTGCATATACTTTAAGGAACATAAATGCCCATAACAGGGGATGTGGCTTCGTAGATTTTAGTACAACTGCATTTAGTTTTGTCAAACATTGTGACATATAGTGGGAGAGACTCCAAAAAGACAGACCTCTAAATCTTTTTTCTGTCACAGAGGACGACAAAAACGAGCTTCCACCAATAATTTTGTTCCCTTTTACTTCAAACATTGACTTGGAAACCATTTTTCTCTTGACATGCATCTACTACGAAGAAGATGGTGGCTGATAACTGCTTCAAAAGACACAGAACATGACAAATCACGCTTTTAGTGCCATCGAAGGTTGTGAAACTAGCCAGACTTCCCTTTGCAGGGAATAATCGGCATTACTGTTAGGGTTTCCAATTTTTCGCAGGGCTTCGTCTAGGGACACTGCATGAACACTGTATGAAATGTATCCTCTACAGCGGAGATTAAAAGCATCAATGCACCTGTGCCACACATCTTACGTTGGGTCCGTTACGAATGTAAGGACCACACAGTATTATAACGCTTCAACAAGATTCTAACTCCCTGCATCATAATATATCAAAAAGAAGAGCTCATATAGATTGCAAATGACGAAACGAAATTCAGCTAATTTCTCTACCTGCACGACGTAGAACGCAAGAAAAACCTCTGTACCTGTAGCCGTACTCATCCTACATTGAAATATATACTCTTTCGGTCTGGTTGTTTCTCCTACAGCGCAATAGTAGGCCCTTAACTTGACCAAAATCACGGAGAAATGGGTATTTTTACTCGTTGATATGCGGCGAATTTCGCTTGAATGAATCGTGCGATAACGCTGTTGGTGTGATATGTTATTGTTCTTTTCACAAAAATGTACTTGACGTTTTAACAAGCTTCAGTACCGCTCAGTTTCTCCACGAACGCCTGGACAAATTTAGCACAATAGGGAAGAGATTTTGTCCTATTTGAAATACTTCAGGGACAAATTCTATATAGATTTATCTCAAGCATCGGCCCGCAATTTGTTCTTGTACACTGCAATGCCGCGTCAAATTTCTATGCGTTGGAGCTTTCGTTTAGCACGGGTTGTGTTTAAAAGATTTGACGAGTTACCAAAAGAGAGAGAACCTTGTACGCCGTAGGCTCCCAAATTCATACGACAAAGACATATATCAGAGACTTCTCTTATCGTAGGAACCCCATCCTGTACTTAAGTTGCTTGGTAGTTCTGGAACATCCAGATGTGGGGTAGTTAAGTAAATCCTTGAGTTTTCCTGATGCCTCGACTAACAGCAAAGGCCTGGCTTTCAAATTGTTACGATCCAAATTTGAAAGCGGAGAACTGGATGGTACGGATGAGCCGAAGAAAGTGTGGGAAAGTGGAGGAGTATTCAAAGCACATAGACTGGTGAACTTCCGGCAGAAATACAATGCTTTGCAAAAGGAATACGAATTCAGAAAAGGTAATCAATTCTTGCACCACTTTTCATACTACAAATTGTGTTGATGTTACTAACTCAGTATTTTGCAGACGGTGATAAGGAGAACCTGAATTTTTTAGACCGCAGAACAACTTTATCCATCCCAACCAAGAGCGAGCGCAGAGAGATTGATGAACAGAGTTCTGATAATATTTTGAGCTTATTGATAACGACAAAGGAATAGAACTTGTGTCTGCTGCAAATCAATTCAAACCTCTCTACCTTATATCAGAATGGACACAGCTAGGAAGACGGCAAAGCGTCTCAGCATAGCTATTGCACTTCCATCCGGAGTGGGACAAGGAATGTTGGCCGCTCATGTAATCGATAATGGAGAATATCTTGAATTCAGTGTTACTTGGCCTCGTCCTTTGGTGGATGTGGAGCTAATGCATCGAAAATGGCTATCATCTGATGTTGAGCAACTTAAACATTACCATCTCCAAATCCTCGGCTTTCAGAACGCGTTGAGAAATAAGAGATAGAAAAGTTCGGACAATGTGCAGTCTACTTGTCGAATTCCACTGCCATTTGCAGTGCAGAAGCAGGTCGAGAGCAAGACAAATCTTGTTTTTCCTGAATGTGAGTTACGAATGGTGTACACTGATCTTCGAGAAACCAAGAGTGACGAGTATACCAAAGTCGCCAATACTGAAGCATTCTTTGTGCTGTGAATTTTAATATATCTAGTACCCTAGGAGGCATCAATTGATACAGTGTCTGCAATTTGTTTTCTGGAAGAGTCTGAGTAGACAACATGATATAAAATACATAAGAGTCAGATCGCTTTTAGTATTACACCATTATGATCTTTGTATTTCGAGCTGCAAAGGTATAGAAGTATTGTGGTTTTTTCTTCTGATTTGTCAAATATTAAAAATATATATCTATGTTTCTTCCGTGATGAACCTTGAAAACTATGTTATTCTTTTGTATTGAAACAAAGATTATATTCAAGACTTTTAAGGTAAGAGGTATTGAGTATGATCGCAACCTGGCATGAAGAGATTTTCATTGAAATACAATTTTCTTTTATTGTTGTTTCCATGTCTGAAGTTTGATGTTCTCAAGTTTTTACTTACTTGAATGAAAAGCTATTGTACCGAAGCGATTAAATATTATAGCTATTTTACGCAGATTTTGTGATAGTATTGAGAATCGGAACAGAAGGACTAGAGAATTCATGTTCTTCATAGGAAAGCTCTCCTTATTTTATAGTAGGCAACAACACCGTTTTGTATGTAGTTCTGCTATTCGTACAATTGAAGTAGGCTACAAGTCCGTTTACTAAAGAGGTATCTACATGTTTCTTACTCATTCGAGTATATGTTTTGTTTCGCTGCTTGTGTCATATCGGAAGAGGTATTAAAGATTTTATTGCTTTGTTCAAACCATATTTTTCAAACTATTATTTCCCGCATCTCCTAGGGACAGGAACTGCGGGTTGGCAATTGTTACCCGTTCAGTTTTAACACAGAGAGCACCGGAGTGACCGGAAGTGTTGTTGTCGGGGGTAGACATTGTTGAATCAATGGGATTTGAAAGCCCCAAGTATGGTATGAAGGCCAGATTCTTGGAATCCGAGTGTACTTCAAACCCCGCAAGCGAGAAATTGCATTCATAGGGTTTGAGTCTTAGCCCTCTTATGAGCTAGAATCTGTGACAGAGTCCCCCGTCCGACGGATATTGCGGGTGCAAAGCAGCCTGAGGTGCGGGGTTCTTCCTTCAACCGTTTGAGTTGCGACCGTGATTCGGTCAATAGAGATCGTATTCTCTACACTCCCTTGGTTCACCGTTACAGTATAGTCGGTGCCACGCACTACCTGGAAAATTACCGATGATTTCGGAAGATGCTTAGAGTTGGTATCTCTATCGATAGCTTCATAATCGGCTTCATCAGCCGGTCGTGATTTAGCTGCTTACGGAGGGTGGTCAATAAAGACATATGAATCCCACGTTGCCGTTATAACTTGGGTTACTTTTCGGTCGTAGTTGTCCTTGTACCGCTTCTGGAATGCTGTGAATTTGCTTTCGGCATATTTGGGAGCACGCTTCAAACTCAAAAGAATATTCCGTTTGACTAGTGACGTTGTGGGCGAACGAGCGACTTCTCGTCTTAAAGGGTCTTTGCCAATAACAATACCTGGCAGGTGTCTTGACAATATTAGATCGAACGGCGTAGTTTGCGTCGCTCGATGAACCTTAATGTTACATGCGTCTTCAAGGGCTGCAAAAACTCTTCCCAACCAGTTTGGTGTTCTTTTGTACAGTGGCGTAATCTAGATACCAGTGTTTGGTTAAAGCGCCCCACTTGCCCATTCGTTCGTAAATGGTAAGCAGTGGTGAAGTAATGATTAATACCCAAGAAGTTACAAACAACTTTGAAGAACTTAGAAGCCAAGTTCGAACCATTTACGGTAAGTAGATATAGCAAAACACAATACAGGTGGATCCAATTGTTCAATAACGATACTGCGGGGGTCACAGGCTTTGTGTCTTCCAATGGTATCACTCGAATGTGCTTCGAGAACCTGTCTGTGATTATGATAATGTACTGATATCCCTTTATGGTTTTCGGCAGTAGACCTAGAAGGTCTATCGCAACGAAATCGAAAGAAGCCGAAGCGGGAAAGAGTGTCAAGTATTTTCCATGCTTGCGGAGACCTCCCGATTTCGTAGGAACGTCAAAAGTTGACGTACAAAAGTATAGATATCATGTGTCATATGAGGCCAGTAATACCCTTGACTCAAGGTGTAATACATTCTTGTACCTCCAGGGTGTCCCGATAGCCTTCGGTATTGTGCATGGTACTGCACCCGAGAGCGCAGCACCTTGGGCACTATCTTTGAAAAAGACCCAGCGATTAGAGCTCGCCTGACAAGGACACGATTTCCGTAGAGAGACAACTCGATGCCCAGAGGATATTTGGATATATTTTTGGAACGCACATCACTAGCACACCTGTAGTGTAGGCTGAAGAATATCAATTGGATATCACTCGGACCTTTTATTACGGTAGTTTCGTGGGAAGCAAATTTCAGGACATCAGTTGGATATCCAGAATGTTAGATAATCACAAGAAATTCCATTGACGTTCTTCTGATGAGCCAAGTATCGACGGGAAATGCCACAAATGACATAAAGTGACTGTCTAACTTGAATCAATGGGAGATCAGCTTACCTCCGAGGGTTCGTTCGACATCAAAGTTTGAGTCTTTTATACCTACTTGGTCCATGAGACAGCGGGGCAATAGACATCGTTTGCTTGTTCTCTCCAGAATTTGTCGCGGGTAATCGGCATGACGTCGGTTTCTTCAAAGGCTAGTATCGCTCGAGGCTTTATTGAACCACGTATCCTCTTCGGGTAGAGTCCAGTAACCTTCTAAGGTATCATTACCACCACCAGGGTCTGTAGAGATGATAACGAATGGGACATCACATTATACCGGTTTGGCATCCAGACCATCTGTGGTAATGCGATACATTGCGTCAGCAACTTTGTGCTTTATACCTGGACGGTACTGTAAATTTTATTCCAACTCTGAAAGTCTTAACCACCATCTGGCAAGTCCGCCTGATGCGTCAGCAAGACCACGTATCCACCTTAAGACGTCATGGTCGGTTCGAAGCGTACTCCTTTCACCCTATAGGTGGGGACGGAGCATCAGCATGCTCCAGACCACAGCTAGACACTCCTTTTCGTTTGTTGGGTAGTTCTTTTATGCAGCGTGCAGAGCACGGCTCCAGTACGCTATCGGTAGTTTTTCGCAATTTTCTAGCTTCTGCGAAAGACAACAACCAATTTTAGCGTCCAAAGCGTCGGTATCCAATGTGTATCATAAACAAGTTTTGGGTAGTGCCAAGATGGGAGGTGTCAAGAGCGCATGTTACCGCGCTTCGAACACACCCATCTTATCAGTGGTAAGACATGCAAACCTTGTAGGTTGGAATTTTACCAGCTTCCTGTTAAGGGGGGCCGCTATCTTGGCAAATAACTTGATAAACCGGCGGTACACATTTCACAAACCTATAAAGGATCAGATTTCTGTTTGGGACGGGGGCGGCCTCGCCTCCTGCATGGCGGATGTTCCGCGGCGTCACTTCTAACCTTCCAGGGCTGATAATATGACTGAGGTATCCTACCTCCTTGGTGACGAATTCGCACTTGTGAAGATTCGACATTACACCAGATTCCCTCAAAAGGTTTGGAACTTCCATAACATGGTAGAAGTGTTCCTCTACCGTTCTGGAATATATGATTACATCATCCATATATACCAGAGCGATTCTCTACTTCACTTTCGAAAGGGCTAAAACTAACGCCCTCTGAAAGGTAGCCGGGTCATTCCGCAACCCAAAAGGAATACCCGTAGAGCGGGATAACCCAACGTGACAAGCAAGTGTAGTTTTCTCCTTGTCTTCTTCTCTGATAGGTACCGGCCAATAACCCCAATTGGCATCGAGCGTAGTGTAGATCTTGGCGTTGCCCAACGAATCTCTACACTTGTCCATTCTAGGTATTTGGTACAAATCCCTGATGGTCATACTGTTCAGTTTTCTGTATTCCACACAGAACCGCATACGGGTATCATTTTTCTTGGTGACCAGCACCACAGGGCTGATACAATCCGCATTTGTGGGTTCTATGACACCTTCGCGCAGCATTTGTTCGACGTCATTGAGCTCAACATCAAGGGCTTTCGGACCTGCTCGGTAAGGTTGCTGGTATATGGGTTTCCAGCCAGGCACCATATCAATAGGGTGCTATTTAGCCTAAGTCTGGCCCAACCGGCCGACCAAATTGGTTCAAATTCTTCTAAGAGACTGAGGATCCGGTTTCGGAAAGCCTGATTCTCCTCACCGGTGTCGACTTCCCCTCTCCAATTCCTCACTGGGTCCGGTTCCATGGTCTTTTCCTGATCTCCAACCTTAAAGGTGTAGGCGATCTTCTGTTCCATTTTGGTGTTTGTCGATAACGGAGGCGCATAAGCGGGACATGGCGCATCTACTCCTCCTCCATCCTTAGAGGTGGTGACCTCGCCCAGCCTATTAGGTGAGATCGTGAAATCTCCTTGTGGTGCCGGCGATGCAGTCCTAATAGCGGTATTCTTGGGTCACCTAACAATATGATTGGTAAAGTTAATCAAGTACACCTTAAAGGTTTGATTAGGGATGTTGTCAATGATCGCGTTTGCCATCAAGGCGAGATGTCTTTCTGCCAACCTAGGATGGTTCTGTAGCATTATCAATCCTGGTATTGCGCATGAGACATTCACTACCATTTGGGTCATAGCCGGAATGGAAACCAATCTGGTGAGCCGTATTTTGTTTGAAACTGTTTCGGTGGGTATATTGGACCTCGGCTTCTGACGCCAACCATTTTTGGTCTACGTATTACCTAGTATGACAATACGACCACCTTGACGGAGAGCGACCGTTCGGGACCGTGGCAAAATTGCCTTGACATGTCTGTCAATAAAGTTGGTCCCGAGGACAACAGTCTGTCGCGAGACGATCAACCACAAAAAAATTGAGCTTCACCTTCAAGGTTCCAATTTGTACCACAGTGGTTACCATTCCTCTAAGTTGCAGTGGGCACTCGTTAGCGTCCACCAGCGGGTTGATAATAGGGGCAGGTCGAATGTTTCGCAAGACCGCATCGGGTATGACGCGAGCGTTTAGTACATTGGGACCGCCGCTGGTATCGAGCACACACGCAACGGGAAGCTGACGGTAATCCAGAAAGATTACTGAAGCTTTAACTTTGTAATTATTGTAATTCATCAGACACACCACATTGGGTACATATGATTTTTTTTTTCCACCTTTACGGTGTCCCGTTTCGTTATCAAAGAGCTTGCCAATTTACGGTTAGGGCTGGCCCCTACGCTAGCCGTTCGGTGTTTTCCTGCTCTTCCTGAGCGGGACTTTCCTTCTTCAACTTTGTTGTTTCCTCGACGAGATGAACCTGAGATGGTGATGCTTGAGTCTGGACCATCTTACCAGATCTATATAGGTTACGGTGGTTCTGCTGTCTGGAACTGATAAGATGTTCTTGTACCCTTAGGGGTGTTTCGTCACATCAGTTCGCAAGACGGTCTGGCAATAAACAGTGTCAGCAGGCTAAGTTATCTGTCTGGGAATCAGGCATTGCCATAGAGGTTGGCCTGGCAACCGGATTGGTCTGTGCGGTTGCGTATGAGGATGTTTGGAAACCATCAGTTGAGGTTTGCCGAGTGCTCGCCGCACTTGGCGGCGACCTTACCGATGCTGATGGTACTGTCCACGAACAATTACCAATAGAGGTGGCTCGTGACTGAGCCTGCAGTGCAGTCACGAGATGAACCGCTATCCCTGTCGACACGTGTATGAGCGAATCATCTTCTGAGGTAGTACTTTCTTCTAGCTCCATCATTAACCGTTTTGGTTCGTCCTTCGGGGTATGGGACGCCGCCGGCTTCTTTCCATGCCCGAGAGCATCGCGGAGCCCTGGGCATACTGAGCAAACCCATTATAGTACACCTTGCGGTTGTTCGCCAGGTAATTGCGTACCTGCGAGCATATTGCTTTGTCGACATTGTCGGCAAAGAGCGACTGCAACCTACTTGTGGTGTAGACATTACCGCATCGGGTGGCCAGGTTCCAAAGGCCCAACGATAAATCCATTTCAGTTTGGCTAGAGTGGTGGCGATGTGCCTGCACCTCAGCGTAACCTTCTTGGATAAGCTCATCGGTCGCCTAAGTTTCCAACATGAAATTAATCACTTCTGGGTACCTCTCTAACATCTCCGTTCCATTTTCATCAAGTGCTAGGGTATTCCCACTAAGCCTGCCTTGCAGCAAGCGGTAAGCTTGAACTTTAAGGAAAAACTGGAATAACCACATAGCACCTACTTCGGGAAACCCATTTTGGTCACATGAGATTTTGAAATTCTTTAGAAACTCAAATATGGCAATGGAACCTCACCTGTGAAGGTCGTATAACCCATTTGGAAGCTGATCTTCTTATGGCGCTTGGTCATCTTCTGCGCAACCTCTTGGTTGCAAGCAGAGGATCGGTTTCTCAACCTATATGACCTATAGTAAACCGCTTTGGTGAACAGATCATTGAGCGGCTGAAGCCCCTCTAGGTTTGTATCGGTGTCTGACTCAGATTCAGACGACTGGTACCGTTTCTTCTTATCATTACGTTTTCTATTTGA
Organism: Gracilaria gracilis; assembly: GCA_030374805.1. Taxonomy (NCBI): domain Eukaryota; phylum Rhodophyta; class Florideophyceae; order Gracilariales; family Gracilariaceae; genus Gracilaria; species Gracilaria gracilis. The sequence goes on along the minus strand of JARGSG010000267.1, from coordinate 114,150 downwards.
CGACTTTTTCGGCAACCTGTTCGGTTTTTTCTTTCGTCTACCTTTACGGTCACCATCCGACGATGAAACAGTATCGGCATCGGAGCTCGAGAAATCGGGGTCAGATTCGTAGCCGCGGCTCTTTTCCTTTTTCCTCCTCCTTTCTTTACCATTGCGGTTTCTTCTTCGGCGCCCATCGTCTGGGTCAGTGGAATCGCCCTCAGGTCTACTAGTCTTGGTGTTCTTTGGAACGTTACCTCGTATGGGTGACAAGTACATCTCTCGACAGCCCATGTATATTTGGACCTCCTGGCCTTGGCTCACACCTTGTAGATAAGCACTACATCAAAGAGCCTTTGAATTTCTGGAGCAACAGGAGCGGCGATGAAGTTAGGAGCGTGATAATCGTAAATCGGAAGACCTGAACATAGAAGCGAAGAAAGTTTATATGCGCTTTAAGAAACCTAAAGAACTCAAGCAGTTTGAGGGAAAATTTGGGACATAGCGCGCTTAGAGCTATGGCGAACCGGGAGAATTAATTTGTTAGTTGAGAGAAAAAACGGAGATCCAAATAGTAAAGTATGTTGATTCCTATATAGAGGGCCTAGCGAGGTTAAGCTTGCAGGGTTTCTCATGAGAGAACTGAGAAGGATTGAGGGCAATCGTAGACTGAATTTTACTGGTTGCACTGAGAGTAGAAGATTGAATGGAGTTCAAAACCATTTAACACTAAGACAGGTTTTCACATCCTCGCGACCGGAGTTCAACACTTTGGGTTTTGCTTGTGACATTACCTAAAGTCATTGTTCCACCAAACTGCTGTGCGAAGGGTGTTACGAAGAGTGGGAGGCAGTTTTCTGGACATTGTACAAGCTCTTTGGGCAAGAAAGTAATGTTTCGACCTGGATTTTCGTAACTTAACAGTTTAGGGAACCCATTTGTAAATTTTACCTTCTTCGGGAGGGAATTGTGGTGCATAGTGATAATGTGGTGCAATGATCCTCTGTAGGTACATCCAATCTTAGTAGGTCCTAATAGCCGCAAAACTACTGGATCGGTATATCGCTGGCTTTGCAGCACCTTCCTATACACTTCCGTAATACCTCATTCAAAAAAACGCTTCCTCGTCTTCAAACTTAGTGCAAGGGCCGACACAGAAGATAAGCATCTTTTTATCAATTACTGTATGACATCTTGTTTAAAGCAGTGCACTACGCCCCCAAAATCGCTCGCCACTAGAAAAGCATTCTCCAACAACATTCAGTAAAGTGCTGGCTAGGCGTTAGGCTGCATAAAGACACGGGAAATAGATCCAAACAACGTCTGACTTTTCGTCTAAAGAGACCAGAACTGGTAGAAGAACAAACTCGTCAAAACCGAGAACGCTCTTTATTGCTTTTAAGCGGCAAACAGTTCTACCATGCGATTCACAGGGCTACCCAATTGTCCATGGGAACCATCGACAGGCTTAATAAATCCATGGCGGTTACAGACAAAGAAAATATTCCATATGATGACTCCGAGTATGACCTCAAGCGTCACCACAAACCCGTGCTTACATTCGTGGAAGAGCGCGCAGTGGTTGCGAGCCTTAAAGTCTGTGATAGCCACGGGTTTTTCCCCTACAAACTTCGAATATAGCCCAAATATGGCCGAAATATGGCCAAGATGTGACCGTTCAACTCGAAAAGTTGTGAGAACGTTTAAAAAGCGAAGATAAACAAGTTTCAGTTTTCTTCATATGGCCGCGATATGGCCCAAATACAGTCGACCCCACGCTATAGTGCACCCCCGTGTCAAAGCCCCTACGAGTGCACTACAGAGAGAGTGCACTCTAGAGTGTTTACTGCCAGAACTCGGACAACTTTGTCTGTCTTTGTCGCTCCATTGCCCTCCGCGTCGAAATGTTCAGCACCTCCCTCTTCGCTACGCGAAGCAAATGCCCAAATCTATCCAGCTCGCAGTCCGTGGCCAACCTCTCGAGCGAGGCAAACATTTTCGAGATCACATCTGAACTAGGGACTGGTTTAACCACTGCAACAGCATCAATCGTAGAGTGTGTTAGTCTCTCTTTCTCTTCCTCATTATCATTACTGTTTTCCAATAAAGCTTCATTAACTAAGTCTTCACAAACATCTTCTAACATTGCTCCTTGCACATCCGGGTTATCTTCGATATTAACCCAACGAATGACGTCCTCGTTGCAAACATTATCCAACAAAGTATCTGTTTGACCCTCCTTGCTTGCACAAATCCGCAATGTCTTGAACGCAGTACATAAATCTTCCTCCAAACATTCTTGCTCCCTAGACTGCAACAAATTCTGTTTGCCATAGACAGCCTCCATATCAGAGCGAACCGTTTGTGGTAGTAACTCTGATTTTATCCAGCATCGAATAACCGCCCTTTTGCTGACAGCCTCCCAAGCCTTCACTACTAGTTCCATTGCATCTAATAAATGAGGTTCATGACCCTCAGCCAAACCTTTAGTCCCGGCCGTCATATTTTTTGCAAGTTCTCTACGCTGATCACGATCTTCGAAAGACCATATGATTTCGTTCAAAAGAAGATGACGATACCGCACTTTAAGTGCGGCGATAAACACCGCAATCCATAGGTTGAAAGAGCGCAGTGCAGTTCGGAGGCAGGTTAAATATAGTTACCTGATCCCTGTTATCCTTCAAATCTCCGTGAGCAGAGCAATTATCCATGATGAGAGCGACATCTGAGTTTGTATGCTTCCTGACGAATGGGCAAAAAGACGGTGTAGAACCATTTCCTAAATGTCGGTTCGTCCGACCACGCATTCTTCTGTGAGAAGTATGGGAGGGGGGAGGGGTTTGTTTTCGAAAACATCGCGGCTCTTTTTGAGGATCCGATGACTGCCACCGGGAGCTTTAACGTTCCCGTGGCATTGGTACAAATGAAACCGGTGATACGGTCCTTTGCCTTCATATTTTTGGTGCCTCGCACCGTTTTTCCTGTTCTCATTCTGCAAAATGTATGTCCGTCTAGGTAACAACCTGTAGAAAACTCCTGTTTCATCGACGTTAAAGATGTTGTTAGGGTCAAACGCACTCAATTGTTGACGTAATGTTGAGATATCTCCCGCCACTTTCAGCACATCGACGCTGCCAGCCTGACCATGAAGAGAAACAGACTTAAGGTTGTGCCTAATGACAAATTTCTGAACCCAACCATTTGATGCTTTGAAATCTTGGATCGCAGCGCAAAAGCGGTCTCGTTGTTGCTCTGCATAAGGTGGTGATGGATCTGTCGCGCTTTTACCTGTATAACGCTTGCTGTTACGGGCATTTTCATTGCTCGGGCGGCGGAAAGAAAGTGCAGAAGCCTTTGCTCAATTTCTGGGTACTTTGCAGGTCGTTGACGAAAGCAATTGAGTGTGCGACTCTGTTCGTCGAGTGACTGAATGCTGTGCGCGCGCTTTTTGATGTTGTACACCGTACGGCGGGAAACATTGTACTTGCGAACAATGCCGTCTACTGTCGTCCCAGTACTGAGTTCATTGGTTATCTGCAGCTTTGTAGACTGCTTGAGTTGGGTTCGTTTCTTTTGGATGGGAGACATGTTGTGGAAAGAGCTGTTTCGATTCTTGACGCTTGGTTTGCTCAAGAGCTTTAACAGCTTCATGCCGCAATGGATATGACAGGTGTACAAATTGACACGTGTTTGCTTTCGTGCCATGCCAATTTCAGTGCACTGCAAGGGATGTGCACTGTCCCAGGGGTGCACTATAACGCGTATACTCCTCTGTATGGCCTAAATATGGCCGACGTGTACACGTGTCAGTTGGCTAAAGTACTTATTTTCCGCAGTTATACGTTCTCTGAAATTTCGAGCTAAACGGCCACATTTCGGCCATATCTCGGCCATATTTGGGCCATATTCGAGGTTTATAGGGTTCATATCACGTGAAACACTGATATCAGTTGCCATACAAATCGCCGACGATGGACGTGAAGGATTCTCGAATGGATTCCCCATTGACGACTGGATCAGTGCCTGTAGAGCGCGCCATCGTGAAATAACGGTTTGAAAAATAGAGTCTAGACAGGGTGCTAAGATAGCGGCTGGAAATCCAGACCACATGATGAAATTAGTACAGGCGTTGAAATATTGCAAGAAGCAGAACCCGGGTATCTAGAATGATGCGTCATGTATCTAGAAGATAGATGAGACCACAGTTACAAGAAAAATGATCGAGAAGGAGAAAGGCTTCGTTGCTGCCGACACCAATCATGGTGGACAGAAAAAGACCTGCCACTCCATGGGAAAACATTTGACTACTGTCGTGACTGCGTCCGCAGCGGGCGACATAATATCTTTATTCCTCATATTTGCCGGTTCCAATAACATGTATCGTTGGCACAATCCTCTCCCTTCCTCTGAGTTTAGGGATGTGGGTGGTATTCCGCATTGGCTCACACGTCAGAACTGCTTCTTTAATGATGCTTTCCTGACCTGCAGTGACAGCAGGTCTATGAAGCAAGACCTCATCCAAATGGTGATCGAGCATATTAAGAAACATGCCCCAAAACGCTTTCGGGAAAAGAAACTGCTACTCCACGTAGACGGACACAAGTCGAGGAATTTTCATGTTTGGCTTTCGATGACCAAAGAATCCAACATCGAGGTGATCCAAACACCTGCCAATACGTCACAATATTTTTTGCAAGCTTGTGACCACTCTATCAACAAGCAATATAAGGCTGCCACTCGCGCAATGTTTCGCACATTGGGAAAGATGTCGTTTTTGAACTTCGGAGACATGGCCACGAAGATGAAGCTCGGCACTGCCGAATTTCACTCTCTGAAAGGGGATGTGGTAGACAAATCCTTCGATGCCGTAGGCTTGTGGCCCATGGATTTTCGCTTTCTTGAATGGGCGAAAGAGAAATGGACTGGTGTGATAGAATGAAGCGGAGCGCCGCACTGTCCGAGTGGAGCTACGAAAGTAGTGGACAAAGATGATGCAAGTCTTCAAGCAACGCCGAGACATCATTTTCAAGATTGATAGCCTTGAAAATATCATCATGTCCAGAAAAAGCAAAGTTCAACACATTATGGAGAAGCGCACGCCAACAAAAGTCAAAAGTGAGAGGAACCTTCTGACTACAATGACCGAAGCACTCTATCGTGTGGTGCTCTAGTTTTGTATCCCACATAATATCAGCTGACTAAAAAGCGTAGGGAGACCCAAGACGCTGCACGCATTGAGAAGCAGCGCAAAATAAACGAAAGAAAAGCAGCAGCTCTGAAGAAGATGCAAGCCGCGAAGAAGGAAAAGCAAGGAAAAGAGGAACTTCAGGTAAAAAACGAAAGGCGGCAGAGAAGAAGGAGCAAAAATTGTCGGAACGAAAGTTAATGAACCAGAAGGTCGAAGAAACGAGCACTTTGAAGTGAGCCGAAGTGCCATTAAAGCCTGATGAGTTGGGGAAACATTCCGACAGATGTTCGAATGGCGGCATAAAAAGCGTGGCAAAAGTACGCTCGCCACTAGGCAAGCACAATTTTAAGAGGTGTACAAACGAAGAGAAAGCAAAAGTTCTGTCTCTTCCGGAACTTGATAGAGAGATTATTAAGGAGATCCAAGAGCCTGCAGTGCACTTAAGAGAAAGCGCAAAGGGTAGTTGGCTTTGTAGATTGTCTGGGGGCAGCGGAACTGTGGAGAATGTGGAGGGTCATTGCGGCAGCGGCAACGACAAGGCTGCTGCACGCATCTTTCTCAAGCTATATGAAGTTGAGTAGAAGCGTGTTTGAAAGCACGAAGTCATGAGCGCATATGGGGCGGGGAAAGAAGCCTGTGAAAAGAATAGAGGCGCCCGTGGGGTTGGGTGCGAAAGAATGATGGTGCATCACATTGAAATCGTTTTTGTGGGGGAGAGCGGGACCAAATCCGCGCCGTCATCGCTTGCTTCATTCGTTCCACCCCGAAGTATCCCAGAATCGGAAGCAATTCAATGGCTCTCTCTGGGCTATATTTGTTATTAAAACAAAGGTTAGGAGCTTCGTGTATTTTTCTGTCGAAAAAAAGAGTGCACCACAAGGCCCTCCCGAAAAAGTGACTTACGTTGAACGTTCTCATGGGCTTAATTTGGATCAAGGCTTAATTTTGAACAGCCTTGAATTCGGTTAGCAACATTGCTAAGCTCAGACTTTCAGCTCCAGGTTCTCTGCCGAACCTAAAGAACTTCAGCCATATCGCGACAATGTAGCACCGTTGTACAGCATAGAAAACGAGCCTTCAAGGCCTCAACATACCGCGGTCAATGCGCGTTCAATTTCTACAGCACAGAAGACGTGTAGAAGAGCGCAAAGCCGAGAAGGCGAAGAGAAAGAACGCACATGAACTTTGGAAGAGTAGTAATACCCTTCGAAAAGTGGCAGCAACAGCTGGAATATCGGCAACTACCGCGTTTCATATCCGGAAGGCCCACACGATCAACAACAGAGCTGTTCTCCAAAGGCTTCTTGATCCCGTCGACCATAATCCAGGTCGAAAGCAGGTCTAAATGCGCACAGAAGAGACGCTCATTGTTGAGAAAGTGATACATGAAGCGCCACATAGATTTGCCGTAGGGCACCATGAAATGAACAAACTCCAAAGTCACATAGTTGCAGATTGTAAATGCGGTTTTGCTGGCCCTTTACCCTATGACGGTGCAATTCGTTCCTTCCGCGCAAGAAATAGGGAGCTTACATACCGCAGTGCTGAAAAATCACTGGGACGGGACCTGCTGCAAAAAAACGACCAGGATGTGAAGAAATTGAAGGACAAGCTTGAGTGCGTACGCCGGCAACATCCAGGATTGTTTTCTGACCCCCATCGCATATGTAACTTCGACGAGACAGCAGTACTGCCGTAGTATGGCAAGAAGATTCGCTGCTATACAGCTTCAAACTCGAGGAAGTCTGGGACACCCCTTGGTATGAAGGACCACGGTAAGCACGTCGAAGCTGTAATATGCGCATCCGCTACAGGGAGCATCGCCCCTTTTCTTCTTGTTGCATCCGAAAGGTGTCGTATGGCAAGCTGGTTGCAACCAATACCACGAGAAGAATTCAGGAATGAGGCTGGAATGCCTCATTGGCTCTCAGATGAAAGCTGGTGCGCAGGAGAAACGCGTCTGTTGCTCAACAAAAACGGTTCCGTGGAACAGAGTAATATGAAAGACGTCGTCAAACACATTTATGGCTTTATTTGCACGGTTTTGAACCCTGAAAAACGGGTACTGCTTACAATCGATAGACCTAGCTCACGGGAGAGCCTCCCATGGCTCGAATTGTGTGGGAAGTAAAGAATCATCGTCGTAAAACTACCAGCAAACACCACGCACTTCCCCCAAACATATGACCGTACCATTAAGAAAACCTTCCAAACAAATGTTCGACAAAGGCGAGTTGAGTTCAAGGAACGCTGCCATATTTTGGTACGAAAATGTTGCATTGAACATCAAGCTATGTGTTACGGGATACAAATATTTTTCTGGTGCAACAGACACAAAAGCATTCGAAGAGGCAGGGTTGTGGCCAATACAATACCGGTTTTCGAACCGTTTTTGGGCCCTGGTCCTGTGAATCAGAGTTCTACTGCGTGTCGAAGTGGCTTTAAATTGATGGATGATGAGTTTAATATCCATGATCTCAGTCACGACCGCATAAAGCGCGCTGACAGCCGTTTATTGCAGCAGATGCACAATAGCACGGACGGCAATAAACACCCTTCTGTCGTGCTGGCTGAGATCGCCGTGCTTATGAACTTTCTATATGTCGTGAAAAAAATATTGGAATCAGTGAGAGAAGGTATGTCAGTTTCGGGTACGTCAACAGCTAGGCGGGAGGTTATTAGGCGGGGGGGTTATTGGAGAGGGGAAGGAGGCAAAGATACCTACTGTGCGCTCAATGCAAGCCAAACTGAACCAAAAACGGGGAACAAACCAGAAAAGCGAGACACAGAAAGGCGGAGGCGCTTGTAGAAGGACCAGAAAAGTTTCGATTACGCTTGAAAAAGAAAATCAAGATTTATATCAGCCGTTGCTGCAAGCCAATTCTCTGAACGGCAATAATGAGGCACCGTCGAATGACCTGCCGATTGAGCTATGGCCGCCGAAGCAGACTCAGCCTGCGTTGGATAGTAAAGAAGCGAAAGGTATTCCGCGACATTCTGGAGCCGCGATGGCTCTCGTGGAGCTGTCAAAAGGGTAAGATCTGAGTCGCAAGGTCCAAGGAGGTGTTTTAAATTGACCTCTTTCCAAATTTTGACTGTAACCTAACGCGCTGGAAGACGCCAATATTTTGCCTTCATGACTACATTTGCCATTAACGTGGCAAGTGCTTCAGCCTTCCAATGAAAGCCGGCGAGAACGCTACATGGTGTATACAAACGTTACTTACCAAATAACGTAAATAATGAACGTTTATGTAACGGCCTTTACACGTTACTTAATATGCCACGTTATTTACCTATTACCTATGGCATACGCCATTGAGTGAATGCAGAAATTACCAGAACCCACCACGCCAAATATATAGCTTTTTTCAGGAATTCCATCCCCCATTAGAGCGCCACACTAATCGCCAGATATTGGCGCGAAATCAGTGCCCAAAACCCTAGTGCACCCCAGTTGAGAACACATTAGCAAGTACATCTCCCCGCCTTGTCTGTCTTTCCCTCCAACCATCCCATAGACCACGATGCAATGAATTCTTCCGCATCCGCTCCGCCTCACACTTCGTCCTCTACCTCCAATCCAGTTTGTTCCGATGCGTCACAGACCGCCTCTCCCTCATCAACAGCAAAGAACACGTCTCCCAAACAATCAAAGAAGGCATAAAAGGCCAACAAGGAGAAGAAAGGCCGTGCCGGAGCCCCCTTCTACAGCAAGACAGATGTCGACGCTCTTCTGGATATATTAGAAGAGGTAGAACCAGTTGGTGCAAATTTGTGGGCGCTTGTAGCAAACAAGTTCGAACTGTGGAGCACGGCAAACAAGCGCCCTGCGCGTGATAGCACCTCCCTCAAGAACAAGTTTGACAAGCTCTGCAACGCTCAAAATAAAACTGGAGATCCCTCATGCCCACCGAATGTACGGCGAGCTAAACATATCGCCAGGTATATACAGGAGAAAATTGTGGCGGCAGTTCTTAGTGTTGAAGAGGATTCGGAAGATGGAAATGAAAACAACGATGAAGACGAACACAATCAGGGGACAGAGAGCAGTACAATTGGTACGAAAGAGAGAAAGCGTGATATAGGAATGGGAGGTCCTCCATCGAAGAAAGCACGAACAGAGGATGCTATTGTGGAGAAGGTGGACACCATGACTACGTTTATTAGAATGATTGCGAAGTCAATTGAGTCGGCGAACGATCCCGGTGTAGTGGCTGCAAGTCAGGAGCAGATGATAACCAAGGCCGTGAAGCAAGAGGTTAAGGCGTTCAAAGATGAGGTCAATCAGAGCATGGGAGATACGAAAGCGATGCTTGCGGGCATGAATGAGGTTCTCTAGCAGCTGGTGTGCAAACTGTCCGACGACGACCTGAAGCACAAATCCCAGTAACGAACTCGCACAGAGTTCACTTTCAATTGCCTGGTTTTCTGCTCGCGCGGGCCCAGCTCTGCTCCCACTATACGTGAACAACGTAGTCGTCACTACACTTGGAGGTGAACAATCCGCGGAGGCGTGATAGTTAGAGCCAGAAGCCCTTGCTTGGCAAGAGGCCGTCTACTTGGGGGAGCGGTGCTCAACCGTCTAAGTACTGAGCTTGGCGCACCACTGACAGTGAGTGCGCCGGGCAAAATAATCTATAGAATATCTAAGTAAATACAGCAATGCTGGGTGAACTGCCTCTGGCATGTTCGTGCTACACGTGTGCTATTCACACCCGCTAAGCGGCGCCTCGAGCCATGCAATCCACCTGTACATGTGTGGAAATTACCTCAGCGAGACGAAACGCTAATAGCGGTGTAGCTCATATATATCTACTAACGCATGATGCGGAAATGAACAAAAGTACTTCAAATCGCCTCCAAGAAGTGTTGCCCTTCATATCCCCCTCCTTAAGAGTGAGCCACGCCGTCGCGGTGGCGGGTCGAACTCCCAACCATGGGCATAAAAGCGTATCCCCGAAGTCTTCGTATTCCATCTCGCCTCGCGAGGATCAAGTCACTACCACTCGACAGTGCAAACCTCGCTCCAGCGAGGATCAATCCTGTTCAAAACAGTCTTCAACTCGCTCTCGCGGTGTTATTATCAACCTTCCCGTTCCTCGAGTGCCTCGAGCGATGAGTGGTCAACCTCCGAAGTCGGGATACTTCTCCGGTTTTCGTTCGGTGCCTCTTCCGCAAAGCGGCAATGCATCTGGGGCGTCCCAGGGGCTCAACGCCAGTGGCGGACACATTCTCCCTCCGGGGTAGCAGCCCCATGGTCACGTCATGCATGACGTGCCGTGGCCTTCCTACGACGAGCTAGTCGGGCTGAACCCTCGCGTTCATGCGCACATCTTCCGGACTGCTCCGTGGTTTCATCCTACAGCCGTTTTCAACGAGGAGCTTATCGTGTCCTATGCGGACGGTACTGATCGCCTTCCCGGGGATCTCCCGGCGTTAGTCACCACTTCGTGGGATTGGCGTCGACGGGTTGCCGTCCCTCCTCACCCAGTTCAGCGGCGTTCCGGCGAGTCGCTGGCTTCCGCTCAGGCGGCGTTGATTCGCTTGGGCTATGCGCGGCAGAGCCGGGCGAACTTCGAGTTCCCAATTTCTGATTCCATCAGCTTCGATCTCCGGTTGTACCGTACACAAGGCGAGATTTCGTATTGCGCCCGCTTGGCGGTGGTTGAGACTTACTCCTGGAGAGGACGTTCTAATGTACGCCAGGAGGCGGTGTGTTGGATTCATCCAATCATCCGGGCGGAGTTCAGGTATCTTCGCCGCGAGTCCCGTTCGCGGTGGGTACAGAACTTCATCCGCGATGAGCGTCGTGCGCGTTCCCGTTTCGGGTTTCTCGTCCCGTATCAAAACACGGAGATCAATCGAATCCGGCACAACCACCGGCTGGGCTGTTACGTTCCAATTCTCACTTGGTGGTTTTCGGTGGAGGTGTGTCGCGGGTGCTACGTAAAGTCGCCCCCGGTCCTCTTCTATCTGGGCTCCTACCTCATCGAGGATCCGTATTCTGGACTGTGGTTCGTGGTGCTCACCGAGTGGGCCATCCGCACTGCGGCTTATCTCCTATGGGAAGTATACGACCAGTATCGACTGTGGTATGTCCCGCCTCGCCTTCGTGCGTGCATCCCAGAACTCTCGTTGCGAGTCTCTCTGGGAGGTGAAAACAATGCCGAAGAAGTTCGTGGGCTCCTCAACGTAGTCGACCGAGTTGATTGGGCCAGCGTGCCCTTCGCTCAGAGCGGCCGCGGTCACGAGGAAGGCGGTTTCGACCGGTCTCCGGAACGACGCACGCCATTGGCGGGAGATTTCATTTTCTTCAATCCCTGGGAGGTTCAAGAGATCACCGCAGCTGAAGCGGCAGCTCTCCGGATGGCTCCGAGGTATATCCCTTACGGGCATCCCGTTGACTTCGTCGACGGTGACGATTTTTACCACGCCTACGGCGGTGACGACGACCAAATGATGGAAGACGAACACGAGACAGGGTATGATACTAACGTGGTCAAAGAGGTTCCTTCCGCCAACACGGCTGAGCCGACCTCCAATGACACGGCAGCGCCGGGAGTGGCGACGGCTGAGCCGGGGGATCCACCCGCGCCCGAACCATCGTCGGTAGGTGCTGTGGTGGCTTCCCTTCCGGACGAACCAGATATGCTCGAGGTGTGTACGGTCCTTTCCTCTGGGGGTGGAAGCGGTGAGGCGGCTGTGATCGCTCAGTTCCTCCGAGGAGTTGGGCTTTCCGCAACTGTCGCGAGCGGGGACGTCGCCGCAATGCGGAATGCGTGGGCTGTACGTCTTACTGGCGGATCTAATCCCAGCAATGGGGGTACTGGTGACGGCGCTCCGGCCTTCCAACCAAGAGTCGGGGGCTTAGTCCATCTTCCTCCTGATTCCCGCTGTGCGGTGTTGTTGTAGGATATAGCCTTGATGGCCATTAAACCTACTTCCGTCTATGACGTATATTTTTCCTTTTCCAAGTGCCAGCTTCGTCTTCTCCCACTTCTCAATTTCCCTCTTGGTGAGCTAGCTTCTTCCCTTCCGGAGCGTGTTATCCCACTTGGGCGTTGAAAATTGTCGCCGGGAGACCCGTGAGAGTACGCCGATGGTACTGCACCACTTTTGATCGTGGGAGATGCTAGATTGGCTCATCAGAGTCAGCCTCGGGTCCGTAGCCGTACCAACGTACGAGATACTGTATGTATCCCAACGGGTGGTATGAGTGTTCCACTATGTGGTGGACTACGAACTCCTGTCGGAAGACTTCCCGGCCTTGCCGTGTGATTACGACATCCTGCTTCGGAGAGGTCTCCGGTTGCTTCACCGTGTGTGGCACTGCGTTGGTGTTCCGGTTAGACCGTGTTGTGTCCAACAAGGTTGGTGGCCATGCTCCTTCGCGGTGTGGTCCCCCACTTGGGTCGAGTGTCACGCGTCTCGCGGTGTCGGTGTTCCCGATGCCTTGATTTGGTAGAGTTCCTTCTCCCGCGGGAGTCCAAAGTGGGCGTACCGCAAGTTTGCGTGGTAGCGACCGTTTCGACGGAGTTGTGCGTGGCGTCGAACGTGCTGGCGTCAACGGTAACCCTGATTGAACCGGCCTCGCCGTGGTGGCACGTGACGTTGTCAACGGGTGGCTGTCATTGGTCTGCGCCGTGGCGTGTTTCGCCTCCGTATGCACGGGAGGAGTCAGCTCGGTTTTTCAACGTGGTTCGCTCGCTGAGCTGATCTCCCTTACAGGTGTAGTCCGTGTGCTACGGTTGGCACCTCCCTGCTGGGCATTTAGCGACGTGTCCACGGTGTGGCCTGCCTCAGGCGTGTTGGGCGACTTAGTCTCCGACGACTCTTCTCCGTCTTGGACGTGCGAGCTCAAAAGCGCCTTAGGCGGTATTTTTACTCCGATCTGCGACGTAGTCACTCTAGGCGCGCTATGAGGCGTAGGCAACGGGTTTGCCGGTAACAACTGAGTGTCCTCGGTCCTGTCCCGCACGGCGGTAGTGTCTGGTGACGATTCCGCTTCTGCGTTGATGCGCGGCGACCCTGACGAGACGCCGGGCTCCAGATAGGGCTTTGATTGCGCATTAGCGGTGTCTCTCTTCCGTGCCACACGGTGTTCCTCACGCGACAGCGCGGAAGCATGACGATTAACGAGTCTCTCCACCTCCTTAGATGAAGCGACATGGGGAATGGGTGTCAACGCGCCAAGGCAGCGAATAATTACGCCAGGCGGCGGAGCTTCAGACAGCGAAGCACCAGGGCGCGTAGAGTCCGATAACATCGGCAAATCCGAGAGTGCCCTACTTGGGTGTGGTACCTCCCTAGGGCGGTCGATCGGGGGTGGGTCTGGTGTATCCGTAGTGTTCGTTTCCGCTTCTGCGGTAGAATGTACATTTGATGGGTCGTGTCCCGCAAGCATGGGTGCAAAAACCACGCGATCGCGGGAAATGCGTTCGTATTGCTGACCCATCTCCACTACGACAGTGTCGGATTCCACTGCAATTATCTTGAAGGGACCGTCGGCGACGGCTGAGAGCTTGTGGCGTTTCTCCTTGCCTGGGTTCCAATACTCCTTACCGATGAACAAAAATTTCCCTTCTTTAAAGGCGGGTGGTCTTCGAGGGGCTCGCTGATCGAAATCACGCTTATATGCGGCTTGTGACCCGGCCATTGACCGTTGTGCTGCGTGGAACAGCTTGGTAATCCATATCTTCCAGGTTTCCATGTATCCCTTCGTCGAAGGAAATTGATCCAGCGTTGGCTGTGCTTCGAGCGCCACGGGCGGCGGGGTGCGAGACAGAACCAATTCGAATGGAGTCAATCCCGTAGTACGGTGTATCTGAGTGTTGTATGCGAATGTCAGCGCCTCTGTGAACAGGTCCCACGTGGTGGGGTGATCGGCTACGTATGAACGGAGTGCTGCTAACAGCGTCCGGTTAAACCGTTCAGCCTGCCCATTACACTGGGGGTGGTAGGTTGTCGTGAAGAGATTCTTGACATCCAGAATCCTGCATACATCCCCGAAGAACCGGGAGGCAAACTGTTTCCCTTTGTCGGAGAGTAGATTCACCGGTGGAACGTAGACGAATGCCCAATGGGTGACGAATGCTTGCGCAACCGTCAGTGACGTGATTCTCCGTAAGGGTACGGTACGAACGAGCTTCGAGAAACGATCCGTGATCATGAGTAGAAATTTGTTACGCCGCTTAGTAGCGAAGAAGGGTCCCAAAATATCGATAGCTACGAATTCTAGGGGCGCCCTTGCGAGGAAGAGCTTCAACTTCGTCGCATGGCGCCGAAGCTTGACGCGATTCCGAGCACACTCGGGGCAGAACAGCACAGTTGCGTAGCAATCCACAGCCATTGCTGGCCAGTAGAATTTTCTTCGCAATGTAAGGTACAGTTTCCGTCCTCCGACGTGGCCACCAAGTTTGGCATAGTGTTACAAGTGTAACACCCAAGATTTTAGAGCGTGTGGCACCAATATTTGTGGGCTTCCAGTTACCGTGCGAACGAGATATCCAATATCGTTCACCCGAAAGGGGAGATCAGCTCCTCCATTGAGTTGCGCCCGAATCTTCGTGCAGTAGGGATCGCTGAATTGTTCCCTAACCATCTCCTCAGTTGTGAAGGGTACGAAGTTCCCTGGTAGGGGGTTCGCACTTTCGCTGACAGCGAGTAGGTCATCCAGTTCCTCGTCAAAATCCAGTTCGTCTGGCCATTCCTCTTCGATAGCATCCATTTCACCTGCGGTGTAGTCGTCAACTGCGAAGCAGGGTATTTCCTCGTCATCGACGGCTAACGCTTCCCCTGTGGTGGGTAGGCGAGAAAGGGCGTCGGCTTTTGTATTGTTGGCGCCCTTCTTGTAGGCGGCGTCGAAGTCAAACTCTGCAAGACGCAGTCGTCAACGCATTAAGCGGCCTGAAGGCTCCGATATGGAGAGTAACCATCTCAATGATGAGTGATCCGTGTACACGGTGAAATGGGCACCCATGAGGTAGAGGCGTAGTTTGCATAATGCCCACACTACTGCAAGACATTCCTTTTCCGAGACGGAGTAATTCTTCTCATGCACGTTCAACGAACGGGACCCGTACCCAATTGGCTTGCGTTCCCCTCCGGGGTGGTTTGAAACAAGGCGAAGCCTACCTGGTAGTCACTAGAATCCGTGTCCACGGTATATGAAAGTCCCGGTTTCGGTAGTGACAATACTGGTGCCGTGGTTACAGCCTCTTTGAGAGATTTAAAGGCTTCCGTCTGAGTAGACGTGAATGGGTGCAACTTAGACGGTTGAAACTTCCGCAGAAGCGCGTTGAGAGGTGCCGCAATGTCCGCGAAGTTGAGAATAAACCGTCTATAGACGTTGACCAACTCTAGGAAAGATCTCAGTTCAGTCTGGGTAGTCGGTACCGTGGCCTGTTTCAGCGACTTCACACGAGCTTCCTCGATCATGACACGTCCTGGACGGTTTATGTGACCCAGATACTTGACAGTATCCGTGAAGAATTCGCATTTCTTCAGCTTGATTGTCACTCCGGCGTCCCGTAACGTGGTCATTATGTCTCTCACATGTGTGAGGTGATCATCCAGATTATCTGGGAATACAATGAAGTCGTCAAGGTAGACGAGACAAGTACGCCACTTGAAGCGGGTTAGTAGTATACCCATAGACGCTGAAAAGTAGCGGGAGCATTGGTTAAACCAAAGGGCATCCATTGAAAACGGTAGAGGCCAGAATGGCAGACAAACGCTGTCTTGTCCTGGTCCTCCTTTCTCACTGGAACCTGCCAGTATCTCCTGTTAGCATCCAATGCCTTGAATACTGTAGCACTTCCGAGAGAATCGATTTATTCATACATACATGGAATAGGGTACACGTCCTTGACAGTAAGAGCGTTTAGACGACGATAGTCGACACAGACGCGCCAGGAACCATCCGGTTTCGGAGCCAGTACCACTGGTGATGCCTACGGTGATGTGCTGGTTCTATAACTCCTGCACGGAGCATCTTGTCCAACTGAAATTGCTCTTCTTCTCTGGCCTTGGGCCCTGCCCTGTACGGATCTTGGGCTACTGGCCGAGAGTTCGGAAGGAGATCAATCCGGTATTCCGTGGTATTTATCTCTGCGAGAGAACCATCCCACATTGTGGTGAATTCACGAAGCATATCGCGCAGTCGTTTGCGGTGTGTCTCCGGAACATGTCCGAGGTCGAGTTCTTCCAATTCCTTCACTAGGTCCAATTGGTCGTAACTCGTCGGAACGCGTGTCTTCTCTGTCTTAACAGGTTGCTGACCCGAGAGACTCGGCGACGGAGACGAATGAGATTCAGACTCCTCCCACTCCTTAGAGTGAACGATTCCAAGCACATCGGCAGCAGTCATCTTCGTCGGTACCAACGCAGTTGGATGCGGCATGACCGAGCCAATCACTTGGGTTTTCACCAGATACTGGGTTGTTTTGCCTAGATTGGCTATTAACACGTAAAACTGATTATTCGGTTCCACCTGGATCACTCCATTAGCAATGGCAAGAGAGTATTTATCATACAACGACGGCAATGGCTGGACGATTCGTAAACCGTGTTGACGGGAATTCACCTGTACTTAGACTTGAAACTCTGGAGGCACGCGTGTCGCGGAGGCAACACGAAGCTTCGTAGATTCCCGAGAACTCGGTGGTGCTTCCTGCGCCGCAGGTAGAGGCACATGCTTTTTGGAGGCATGCCTCAAAGGACGACGAAAAATCGGCACGGACGAACCATCTTCCATTTCAACACGCCTCTGGCGGGTCCTAATGGCATCGACAAAGCGGTCGCAAAAGTCACAACCCAAAATGACCGGGGCGGCCAGGGACCGACAAACGACAAAGTTGAGCTTCACCACGCATGAGCCCAAGCGGATTACCAACTCGATGTATCCTACCGTTGACAACGGGTTGCTATTCGCGTCAGCGACGTCAGGGATGTCGCCACGGCGAATGTATGACCGCAAGGCGGGTGGCAATGCTGTCTCAACAATGAAGTTCGGACCTGCGCCTGTATCTAATAGAGTGAGAGAACGCACCATAAACTAGGGTGAAAGGCCAAGGTTGGCATAGACCTTGTAATTGCGCTTGGCCATCACCATAACTCTATCCGGGAACCGGTTATTTCTTACCCGTATCCACGGTCGACGAAGAACACCAAGGTGTTCTGAGTTCACGTCTTTGACGGCCTGTTTTCTTGAGAGGATTCGGACCTGGGAGCAAGGCAGGGACGCCTAGGGCGCCTTCAGCCTCAACTCTGAGGGCGCTTCTCCAAGAGAGGAGACTCCCACAATTAGTTTTTCTGAGCAGATTCCGCCCAAAGCGTGTGCTCAGTGTTCTGAACCATTGATGCCTGGGCACCAGCGGCAGAAGCGTCCGCAGTAGCGGTTGAATTTTCCTCGAGAGGGGTACGGGGGTGAGAGGTCACCATGTTCTGGGCAATCGGAGCCGCAATTGTGCGTGGAATATCCATCTTCGCACGGATGTACGATGCCATCGGAACAGAAGCCTTCTCCTCAGGTGAGAGGGATTCGTAGTTGGAAATGACTTGTGCCCACTCAGGCAGGGTAAAAACGCACTTCGGAGAAGTATGCCCTCGCGTATAGTAGAGGTGACAGATCAATCCAACAATAGCATTGACGTTCCGAGTATTCGAGAATCGCACCACTGGGAGGGAAACTTGCCAGCCAGGTCGTAAAGCCCGGGTTCCACCGTTCTCATATGACAGTCGAGGCGGTCGAACTCGGTTCGAATCTGCATACAGCAGTGTATTGTCCGGAGCCGTTTGAAACGAAGCATCCGTGGTTGAGAGAAGCTCCGTTGTCGGGATTGAAAGCAAGTCGCTACGGGCAAAGTGCACCTGATCATACTCCTTTTGGGAGTGTTCATCAGCCAGCATTGACGCCGAGGGGGTTCCCGATTCCAACATCAACGCTTTAGCGGACTTCAACCGGGTACCCGGGACTTGTGCGCGTAGCGCATCGCCTTCGGCGCGTGCATACTGCACCAGTTCCAAGTACGTAAGCTAACGCTTTTCTTCACGGCGACGGGCCACTAGAGTCTGTATAGCCGGGTCTAGTCCATCAACGAACATGGTACAACGCTCTTGAGCGGAATAAACATTGCCACAACGGTGGAAGGTCTTATTCAGGCGCACCGAGTAATCGGTTTCCGTTTCGCAGGGGCGTTGTTTTGTGTCCCTCAGAGCGAGGATAGCCGACAGAATGGCATGGCGGTAACAGTAGCATAGGACCTCAGTAGATACTAAACTGCTTCAGGCCAGCAGGTAACACCTCCTTCAGAGGCGCGTGATGAACCTCTTATAGAGTTGTACTGATCTTCCGCAAGTCCGCGTAGAAAATAGGGCAGCGCGACAAACGCCTGTCCTTCATTCATCCCAAGGATGTCGGCTTCCGCTACAAAGCGTGATAAAAATCCAACACCAAGATGGGATCATCGCCTGTAAACAGTTGATTACGGAGCGACAGCTGCATCCTTTTGATACAGCCTTTGACCTTTCCCGTCCCACGGGGAGTTCTATCCAATGAGGAGTCCTCCAAACGGTAATACCGGTATGACAACAGCTTCTTGTAGAGCAGATTGGTAGGATTCAACTTCTTTAATCCGGAATGCTTCCTTCCCTTCGAGCGGGCGCGTATCACACCTTGGGTGGCTGATGACCGCTTTGAGCGTGACGAACGCTCACGAGGGGCTTCTTCTACCGACGAGTCGGACGAATCAGACCCAATTGACCGGCGTGAAGAAAGAGAAGATGCTGACGAATCAGAGTCGTAGTTCTTTTTCTCCTTGCGTGCTTTGGATTCACTGACGTTCTTGTCACGGTGTGAAACAGCAACCGGCTCAGCCGTGCGATTGGCTCCAACCAGTACGGTTTGTTCCACCGTTTCTAGACGGGCGCGGAGGCGAGTAAAATTCTCCGCCACGTCCTCCACGAAATTAGCGGGTCATCCGAAAGCTTCCAAGAGGGAGTTGACATCACCACGCAATACGCGGAGATCCTCAGAAAAGCCCTGCAAAGCAGTTTCATCCACCTTCTTTCGAAGTAGCGACAATTCTTTAGCAAGGGTAGCATGGGCAGCCCGCGTGGAGCGGAGCTGCTCTTCCACAGTTAAGTGAGGGGTGTCATTGACAGTAGCCCTCAGAGGTGCCTCAGGGGCGGGACTAGCAACGGCAGGAGCCGGTCCATCACCTCGATGAGGGTTGATCAACGACGTGGGTGGAAGTCGAGTGGTCGTCGGCACAGCTTCAGTAGCCGGCATCCCGTCGGTCCGGGACCGTGAACGGGTGGGGATCCGTGACGGAAGTGGTGGATCCGATCTTCCAGTCTGACTGCGTGTCTTCGGACGATCTGACAGAGCCATGACAAGAACAACCGTACAACGAGATAATAGACAGCCAATTGGCTTGGAATTCCAATGAACTTCCAAATGGAGACAAGGGCAAAAGGACTAACCTCGCCATGAGTGAATTCACGAGTGAATTTTCCGACAAAACTAGTCGTTCTAAGTCGGGAGACCACTTGTGGAGCAACGCTTTTGGCGGGAAAAGCGCAGGCTCACGAAGGCGTTCGGAATGTTCTCCTCGACAGGGCAGCACAGCAAACGGAGCACTCCGGGAATGACACAGCTAAGCCGGGTGTATATACGAGGTCAAACCGTCACCATAAGCGTCGGAGCGTTAGGCTGATTAGTAGTCGGTAGAGATCCACGTCTTCACACGATCACGAGAGGAGTCCTCGAAAGAGAGTAGCACGGCAGCGACAGGGTGTCAGAAACGGGCCACTGAAAACAGGGCAAAAAAACAAACCCAAAAAGGGGAGAAAGCAAACCACCAGAGAGAATAAAGCAAACCCAATACAAAGGCGAGCATACGACAATAGGTCGAAACGAGACACACAAATAGTGGTTGTACTCTGAGCGCCACAAGGGTGGGTAACTATACATGAACAACGCAGTCGTCACTACACTTGGAGGTGAACAATCCGCAAAGGCGTGATAGTTAGAGCCAGAAGCCATTGCTTGGCAAGGGGCAGTTTACTTGGGGGAGCGGTGCTCAACCCTTTAAGTACTGAGCTCGGCGCACCACTGACAGTGAGTGCGCCGGGCAAAATAATCTATAAAATATCTAAGTAAATACAGCAATGCTGGGTGCACTGCCTCTGCCATGTTGGTGCTACACGTGTGCTATTCACACCCGCTAAGCGGCGCCTCGAGCCATGCAATCCACCTGTACATGTGTGGAAATTACCTCAGCGAGACGAAACGCTAATAGCGGTGTAGCTCATATATATCTACTAACGCATGATGCGGAAATGAACAAAAGTACTTCAAATCGCCTCCAAGAATTGTTGTCTTTCAGAAAAGTTTGTTAATGACAATATTGTTTGTGATCCATTTTGTGAATAGAACGATTCGTATATTGGACAGGTAGAATCATTTTCGTCGTCCGAATCTTGGGGGGATTTTTTTGGAGATTGATTTAACTCTGATTGACGTGGCATTTGCGCCTCACAAAGTATGTCGACGACATTCCCGGCGTGAAAATCTGGGAGTGGTGGCATAAGGATTATTATGGCTGTTGCAGGAAATAAGAGGGGTAAATGGTGGTGAAGGAGATGCATGAAATACATATCTAACTGAACGATACGTAGTTGAGGGCTTATATATTAAGTTTTTAGCCCGTTGCTTAATACCTTGTTGAACTATTGCTATGCAATCTGTTATTGATGGCGACATATTTATGTACTTGATAAATACTGACGTGATCTCAATGGGCGATGCGTAGATACCCTTTACAATTTAGTACCTTGCCTACATAATTTTGACAACTGTTTTGTTGTGTATTTCATTCTCTGTTCTCTGAAAGGTCTATTGAAGACGTCCGCTTCAGATCAGATGATCCGGGGAGCAAACACGGGACGTCCGTGTGCACGTGTACACTCACAGTTTTTGGGGGACGAAAGAATAATATTCAAATATTATTATTCGAAAGAGTGTGCAGCAATGCAAGCATCAAACTGGTAAGTATACCGTCGTTCGATCATGCAGTTCTCCATTTGTACATTTTCAAGGGTTAGAACTCTTGTCGGGTACCCTTATATATAAACTTTACCCAAGATCGTCGTCTGGTTCTCAGGGAAATATCGTTACAGACGGGAAGATATCGATATTTTCCCTTACGTGCCCCGTATGAGATTTCCGTTACTCTCATGTGAGAACGACCATCATACAGCGCACACATTTCGATATTTGCCCCGAGAACCAGGGCGGCTACAAACACGTTATCAACGTGGCACTCGAGCGCGATATGAGACCTCGGGAGGGTTATTCTCCCTCGGCTGCGCCTCGGGAAAATAACTATGGTATGGAAGTCTTAAAGGAGTATGGGAGACGCGTGCGCAGAGAAGTACAGACGTCGACGCTGTCGCTTTTCGGGCGAGTTCAGGGACAAAAGTGATCCCTCCCCTCTGGCCTCTCCCTTCTTAGAGAGTCCAGGCGGGCTCTCGTTTATTAAAGCCTCTCCGTCTCTGTCCAGCGCAGCGCAGCGATCTCTTCGTCGCCCGAGCTACCCGCGAGCGGCGGCAGCAGCGCGGCTAACGAGAGAAGCGCTTGTGCTGGACACGTGCGAGACGATAGCACAAAGCACACTCCCCCCACTCGCTCCAGACGGTACGCCTTCGTCGCAGTGTACCAAGGAGCGAGACAGACAAACTGTAGGAGAGCGATAGTGTCCTGGTGTAGAAATTAGAGCCCCAAACAAGCGGAGGATGAAACACGAGCGCCAAACAGGCAGTAGGTGAAACGCGACCTAGCTATGGGGCTTCCACGACGGCCGTAAGCGAGTAAGCCGCCCTTTGCATCACGCCCCCAAAACCGTAAACAAGAGCAAACGTAGAACTGATCGTTATGTGCCAAAGAAGGCTTAAAGCGTGGAGAGGGTATCGATTATTCTCAAAGACAGCGCAAACGAAACCGAATAACTGAAACGGCCAGATAGAACAGCCGGCACGGCGCGTTGGGGCCGGTAGTCAAAACAGCACCAAAACTTCCAGCGGTGGTACAAAACCAGAGCGACCGGCGGCGATCCACGATTTCGAACTGTAACCGGTGTCTTCAACGCAGACCCCCAGCAGTGGAAAGCAGGTAGCGGTACAGCCGCTTCCTAGCTTCCCCACGCGGTTACGTTACACGCGTCTGGGGGTCTTTCGAGGCTACTACACGAAACCTCGTTCATGGACAATCTTTCGAACGCGGCGAGGGGAGGCAGTACCTCTTCACTAAATCTGGAACCCAGCGCGACCTCGTCGCCGGGGTGTATTTTCAGGGCACCCTCGGCCGCTATGCAGAAACAAGGAAAAAGACGGGTAGCTGCGGCCATCGAAGGTCCATGGCGTGGGCATCAAACGATAATAACGCGACAAGAAGGAAGGAGCATGGATATGAGAAGTGTGAAAAGGAGGCGTTTGGTGCGCCTCGCCGAGAAGACGGGATCCGAAGGAAGTGTGAGTGAAAAAGAACAGCAATCACCGACATAGTGCACGGCCATCAAACAGGCCGCAGATTCTTGCCGAGAGAAAACTCATAGATATCCAACGCGACGGCGACGAACGCGGTTTTTCATCGTTGAAAATCGCCATGTGCCGCGCAGCGATTCGGGCACAGATGTCCCTGGTGACCATATGCAGGCCGAAAGACACCTGTGGACTTTCGAAAATGTTGTCGGTATCACGCGCGACACAAATGATGATAGCGAAGTGTACTGCGTAGAACACCAATCAGCTGGGCAGCGAGAGTTCTCGGCAGAGGAATGCTTGAGGTTAATCGGTAGAGTACTCTTCAGCTGGTGCCAGAGGAGGCCCGGAGTTGAGCTCACAGACCAAGTGGCTAGGCGATATGGGCTGTACGAAGAAGAAGAGGGTGGAACTGTGTGGTCGGTCGATGACTTAATGTTTGTGGACAAGGATTTTCTACTGCCCGGTCACAAGGGAGTTCGACAGTATACTGGACCAGCGTATTACGCGCGAAATCACGACGAGCCCCATTGGGGCTGGAGCAGAGTGGCTCTCAATAGCATCTCCGGTCCGGGTATGGCAGCCGCCCTGATGCACCGAAATATCTGGCAAGGGCGATTATACTGCGATGTGCACCGGGTGGGTAACTGGATTTCGTTGATTCCACGAGACACCGTCTCCGCAATCGACGCCTTAGACCGGTATTGCCTTAACAATCCCAGAAAGCAGGTTCGAGTATCATGTCCCGGTAGCCGACCGCATTATCCAGAAACAAAAAGAAACAGGTTACCAGCCGAGCACATGCTGGTGTGCAACACAGATCAATTCTGCGTTCAAGCATCAGTAATAAATGCCGCAGAACGTATCACCGGGAGGCGATATACCAAACATACACTTCTTTCCGCAGAATTGCCAGGATTGACGAACTTGACAGACGCAAGCAGTTGGTTGCAGTGCAAAGCTGGAGCGCTGAAGTTGAATTACGTTAAGCTCACCGGAACACACAGGAACTCTCTGAAATGGATCGCTCAGCAAACTGAGGGAGTTTATATACTGAGGTTACGTGCGAGAAATTTCGACCATGTGATCTGCGTTGATGCCTTCAAATCCCAAGTACTTGACGCTGTTGAGCCATGCCCCATGGTTCTTTCTTACGACTCAATTCTGAGTTGTTTCGGTAGTGCATGTGAAGATCTTAGATTGATGGAACTTCGAAGACTCGTTTGGTACAGGAAAGCGAAAACGTCTTAATTGTTGGTAACTCTTTTAGCCTCCCGAAGAATATCGTCGCTCAGTATTCCGGTCATCATAACTTTGTTAAAGCCACGAAAGATCACCAAGTTCCTTTTTGTCAGGGCATCGGCAAGGTTTCTCACCCCTGGTATCCATTGGAGGACCGAAATTTCTCCGGTCTCAAACGAATTGCGAAGACGGGCGACTGTAGGGCAGAGACGATAATCTTTGCCTTCATGGAGGGTTGTGATTGTTGAATACAATCCATCGGAATCCACCGTCAATACGAACGGTAAATCAACCGGAGATGCGTAAACGTACTTGATGCAAGAGAACATTAGAGAACCACGATCGGCTGAGAGAGCAGCAGCTAGTATCTCTGCCCCAATCGAGCTGAATGAGACACGAGCTTGCTTAGAACTAGACCAGTCCAAAACGTGGAATATCGATTCGGCTCCTCCCCCCACAGGCATGAACAACCCAGATACATGGCCAGACTGGCCATACGAACCCTTACATTGGCTGGCGTCGGAGAAGGCCAGGTAGCGCGGGGTATCAATGGGCGATTCGGGACGCGAATAATGGAGCTGTGGCGTGAGGGACTGTATTTCACCTAATACTTGGTTGGCTAGGATTAAGTCGGAGACAAGGAGTTTTGCAGTTCGTTGCTGCAAGTAACTCGCTGCGAAGGAAGCTTGTGGAAAAATCCCGTGGCCAAGAAAGTTCAAGGATCCAGTGAGCCCCAGAAAGGCTGAAAGTTCTGTATCCGTACAGGGAGAATCGAATGACTTCCTACGCTGGCGTGGTATCTCAAGCTTTTTGATACCATCCATATATTCATGCATGTTCAGTGTGATTGAGCCATTCTCATGGCGAATGATGCGTAGTCGGTTGAAAATCAGTTCCGAAGAGGTGTCAAACTTTCCAACTGTGAATCGCCGAGCAATTTGCTGATGAAAGTGGTCAAGATCAGCTTGCGAACCGGCAAGGAGCATGTCGTCTACAATCTTAGCCAAAACGAGTCGAATTGAGCGGTCATCACCTCTAACTACGAATAGTTGAAGGAGGCCTGGAACTGGCTCGATATGTTTCTCGAACATCCATTTTTCGACTGCGAGCTGCCAAAGGCGACCTGACTCAACTAGGCCGTACGTAGGGGCCAAGAGTTTCCAGACATACCTAGGCGTGGCCCAACTTTTTGATGGGACCATGAAGATGTCCCTATTCAGTTCGCCGCCCTGGAGGTGCGCCTCTTTGATATCCAAGGTGGCCAGTAGAAGGCCGAGTGTAGCCGCTATCGATAGGACAACCCGGATCACCGGGAATTGGGCTGAAGAGGAGTCCTTACGAATGCCGTCCTTCTCCTTGCCTCTATTCCCATGAGGGACTAAGCGACATTTCAAGCGAAGAGCACCATGGTCACCGTCATCCTTAATATGGAAGAAGTGATGTGATGTCACGATGTTCGCATACCTTGGGAGTTTGGGACGCGGGACTTCTTCATAGCGCCCTTTGTACACAGCTTTCTCCTTTTCTATGGCCTTGTCGACGATCCAACGCGGAAGAAATTGAGTACGAAATTCAGAAAAGTGCCCCTTTCCAACAATTCGATGCGCCTGCTGGAGAATATGTTGTTTGCAGGACTGCAGCTGCACAGCGGAAGGTACTGGCGCGACTGAGGTAGAGCCGATATCCTTTTCTGGACGAGGGGGGTCATATGAGGACCCGATGTCCCAAGAGGGGTGATTCACCACAGTGGGTTTCTTGCCCGCGAAAAAGGATCGCACGTTGGGATGTCGAGACCACAGGGTAGCTTCGTCGTTCAACAGGAAATCCAACGTACTTTTGCGCGGAGTATTATCGTGCTGATCTGCTGGCGGGTTCACTGGGTTTTGGATGGCCTCTCCTTCCTCAGCTCCGACAATCCCGTGAGAGCGGGGTGAGCTGGAGTCAATTTGGTCTAGCTCCAATATAAGTGCGGACTTCGGAACAAGACGGACGTCCTCGTACGCTGCAAGAATGCTCGGTCCTTGATGGAGCTCGTTGGAAGAAAGCAGGATGGAGTGCGCTTGTGCCTCTCGGACGTATCCAACTTTCCAAGTTCCAAACTTTGGGCCTCTCTTGAAGTAGTATACGGGAGTATGCTTCGGAAGCTGCCAACGAGGTAGCACATGAGGGCTTCGAGTCGTGAGCAACTTCTGAATAGCCCGGCGAGCGGCCTGTTCATGATAAGCAGTGACGAGTTCTTCACTGAGGGGAGATTGGGGGAGCCCCATCAAACTTGGAGTATATCCGCGAACCAATTCAAAGCTACTCATCAATCTTCCGCCATACATCACATTGCTTAGACATGTGGCCCTGGAAAGAATTTCCGTATAGGAAAACTCTGAACTGCGTGTCGCTGAGAAGAAGTTCGCATCTTGGAGAAGTCGGGTGGCAATCAGCCTTACAACTGCGTTCTTAGACTCCACAACACCAATCTTGTTGTGCCGACGAGCTGGCCTTGGCTCAAAAGATATGGAATGTGCGTGGAGAAACTCCTTGAACGTGCCCTTGTCGAACTCTGGGTCACCCGATACTGACCCAGGTGGGCCATGGATATTAACCCAATGTTGCTCGAAAGCATATTTCGCGGCATTTAATTCCCTTGACTCTAGCATAACCGTAACGGAGTATGCTGAGGAAAGGTCAACCATGGGCATGATAGCAAGGTTATCCATTTACGAGATGAACAGGAAGTCCATTTGCACATGGTTGTTGAACGGCACGAGGAGTCGGCGGAAGGAAACTTTCTTTGAGGAAGAGGACCGAACGGTTGACGCACATGTAGTGCACCTCTTCAAAACTCCCTCGAGGGCCTGTTGTAGAACTGCAGTCAACACGTTCGCCCGGCGGCATATTTCCTTCATGTCTTCAAGGGGCATGTGTGAACATCCATGAAGTTTCGTTGCAAACCGGCGGCATATTTTGTGGTCAGCGTACTTCTTCTTGAGTTGTTCAGTGGAAGCAAGAGTACGTAGACAGCGATACGAAGCAAAGTAGGACACAATCGAGTCAACCATGGTTGGGGCAACCAAGAGCCTTGTCCGAATTATGTCCGGCGGGTCTCCGGGGAGCCTTGAAGGATATGTTTGGAGTTTTAGCTCCGACGGTGACACCGTACCTTCCGGGAGAACCAGCATATTTTCTTTGCCAAGTAAGTTTCCTTGGTGAAGAAGATGGTTGCCAAGCAGCAACAGCCCTTCACCGTCTACAATGTAGAACGGTATAGAAGCCTGAACCCCATTGACATCCTTTATGGGAAGGTCCCAAATGGCAAATACAAGCCTGGCGTCGTCGCAGTTTGTTCCGTAACCGTGGTAGAATGGTTCGCAGTCAAGAGGACGAAGCTGGAAAGAGGTTCCGAGTGCCGATGTTATCCTGGCCGCCGATTGCGCTCCACCCACGTTTCGAGGGCAACCGAGGTCAAAAATCAGATTTAAGTCTTTCCCATGGTCCCGAAAATTTGGGGCTCCACTCCTTGAAATCAGACTTAACTGTCTTTCGAAGTTGTGGAGCCTCTGCGAAAAAAAGAATCATTCGACTTACTTTTCTGCGAACTCTCCTTCTCTAGGCGGACCATCTTTTCCAGAAATGTTTCCCCACCGTCATATGGGCATTGCTTGGAATTCCTGTAGTGGGTTTTTGAACCACATTCGAAGCAAAACCCAACACGTTTCACGGAAGGCTTTGCAGAAGATGCGGGGCCATTGTCGTCCTTTCTGTTGGAGGACCGGGAAGACGAATGCTTCCTCTTTCTTCCTCTCTTGTTATTGGAGTCGAAAGTTTTTGGTTCACTAGAAGGCCTCTCACCGTGAGGCTGAACTCTGTATGACAGCAGGGCTTTATGAATCCTTTGCTGCAGGATGGATTCGAAATCTGTGCGAGAAACGTCCCCAGACGCCTGCTTCGTTGCAGAGGAAAGCGAGTATAACACAGAAACAGCACCTTCAAGGTGCAGGACATCTCGAGGGGTCGAAGGCTTTGCAATTGCCTTAATATTCTCCGGCTTGCTGTCTTCTTTACGATAAGGAAGACGTGGAACTTGGAGAGCCAAAGTGTCGGATATCTGTTTGATATCTCGGCGATAATCCTGGAAAAGCATCTTCAACGGTTCATAGGTCTCCGGTAGCTCTCTGTCTTCCAATGTACGCACCAGTGCGTCCGAGACTTCAATTACTTTGTCGACGACGGCGAAAGGAGCAAGAGAGCCGTCGATGGAAACCTGATCTTGAACAGCCCTGGACAATGCTTGTGCGAGAAGTTGCAGCACAGCATTATGCAACGTATTTTCCGGGAGATTTGAATTATTGATGAGAGTAATAGCCAATACTTCGCCAATATGAGTCGAAGACTCAAAACCTGCATGCATGAGATGCTGTGAAGCAAGGCCTCGAAAGCGGTCAAAAAAGGTCACCAAGTCCTCCGATTTCTTACGGCGACAGGAAGATACTTTGTTGAACGACGAGATTAGGCGGTTCACCATTGCAATAGGTGGGTCTACTGCAACGAGATCGACGATTTCCTGCACAGCCTTAATTTGGCCGTCACGGCGGAAGTCAATTCGACCTTTGGGTTGAGCCTCTTTGACTTTACTTTTATGTGCAGGCGGAAGTCCATGTTCAAAGAAAAGTCGGCCGAGTATAGCATACATCGTTTTGTATTTCTGATCTGGTTCTTTTTCAGCGGCAATGCGTATCATGTCGACCCAGTCGGAGACATTGCGACGCTATTGTAGTGCGTCTTAAGCGGAGTCAAACTGAGGAACGTCATGAAAATTTGACATGATGGACTTCTGCAATCCTGGGCATATAACTATGGTATGGAAGTCTTGAAGGAGTATGGGAGACGCGTGCGCAGAGAGGTACAGACGTCGACGCTTTCGCTTTTGCGGCAAGTTCAGGGACAAAAGTGATCACTCCCCTCTGGCCTCTCCCTTCTTAGAGAGTCTAGGCAGGGTTTCGTTTATTAAGCCCTCTCTGTCTCTGTCCAGCGCAGCGCAGCGATCTCTCCGTCGCCCGAGCTGCCCGCGAGCGGCGGCAGCAGCGCGGCTAACGAAAGAAGGGCCTGTGCTTGACACGTGCGAGACGATAGCACAAAGCACAATAACACTCCCTCGGGCTTATGTATATCGCACGCTCGTGCCAGTTAATAACCCTTATGTAGCGTTACTGGACAAGAACAATCCATCCACCAAATTCAATCAAAAATGTGGATTCCACATGTCACCAGCAATGTTCTCAAAAATATTCAAAAATGTAAGAAAGAATGGATTAGGCCTAATCCTAGTGTCTATTTGACAACTGACCTCATATGAGGTCAATTGACCTCATATGAGGTCAGAATATAACACTTTATAAAAATTGATGTAAACCAGTTCAGAGTCTCTAAAGCACCTCTCTAGAACCGCATTCGGCATCACATTCATGGCGGAGTAGAACATCTAGTACAAAGAACGACGCTGAGTAGTAATTCGGGAAAAGATATATTTGCTACATTAGAAAATTTAATCAAATTTTAACTTCTTCAACGAAAAGAAGTTTTTTTATCCTTCTTTCTAAAGTAAACCAGAAAACCTGGACAACATATATTCAACCTGTTTCAAATTGCTCTCTGAATAAAGGGTGTTAAGGGCCTGGTATAATTTACAATAGTTTTTCCACAACTTTGAAATGCCAGACTTCTCAAATTTAATGAAAATTCTATCTTGAAAGCTATGGACATCCTTTTCGCAGACTTGTGAAACTACCACGTTACAAAACTGTTTTTGAGGCTCTTTTAGGTGCAATGATGCGAACTGAAACAAAAACCAACCTGAGAATGGTACCACTTTACGATTCCATGTGACTCAATGTACTATAAAGATTGAATGTTCTCTGAGTAGGTCAGTATGTTAAATGTGTTTGAAAGCAGTCAGAATGGTTATATATCTCTTGCACACATACGTTTGGCTCATATAATATTAAAAAAAGCGTTATTTCAATACTAGCTGATCGTCAAGAACTATAGGAACAAAACCATTAAGTACTTTTGAAGCATCATAAGCAGTTTTTAAGTTATTTGTAGAATTTTTGGGCGTTTAAACCTAAATAGTAATTTTACATGCAATCAGATGACTACTAAAGCACTTATTGCTTGGAATTGGTTCGCTTCAAATGGTAAGTTGGGGTCATTGAACTAGTTTGATTGCATAATTGTAGTTGGTTTTTAATGAATCGCTGAACTATGTGCAAAGCTTTATCCAATTTTTTACATTTCTATCACTATCTGTGCTGACCTCATATGAGGTCATTTTGACCTCATATGAGGTCAACGCGCTGGTCCGATAGACACTAGGCTAGAAAGTGAGAAAAGCGATCACAAATCGTTTCATAGAAATCTTGAAATATTCTTCGGCCAGGGGTAAGGTTGCCGGCGACCTAATCCTGGTCCGCTGACACCTTTGAGGTTAAATCAAACAGGCATCCCCAACGGTTGGACTATGTATATGTCCATACCTTAAATCGACAAGGCAGCCCAAAATTTTGGGACTTTTTTGTAGAAACGCCGTATCTCCAGAACCAAACCACTATTTCTGCCCATTAGAAGCTTAATCTATTAGAAAAACAAACAGCTAGACCTACTGAGAATATCGGTATTCATGTTAGGATAGAACTGGTAAGATTTGCATAACAATCACCCCTCTCTAGCACCCTGAAATCGACGTTTCCCAAAATCGACAAGGCATTTGCAGCCTTTTATCCAATTAAAATGCAGTTTTTTCGCAGCGAACTGCCAGGTTTCAATCTTCGCTAGATTTCATGTGTTATCTCACTGCCTCCTGACCGCTTCTACTCAAGTTTTCACTAGTAATAACTGGTTCTCTTACTTTCTAGTGAGTAGTAGATATAGTAAATGTTTTGTATCTTAAGTACAGAAGCCTAACGGGTACTACAAAACTTTCTAAATGTTGTTAGATTTGTCACTTTTTCAGATCCAAATGTATCCCATATAGCCTCAATACAAGACCATTTTGCAAGGTAGATGCGTTTGAGGACCAAAGAGAAGAGCTAGAGGAAGATATTTTGCAGATAAGTTTTACTCTCAGGTGCTTCTAAGTTGTTATCATTTGAGACCTATGTTACGCATTATGCTCAAAGATTAATACGTTACGGATGTCCCTAGTGGTTTTTTTATCAAAAAAGTAGTTTCAAGGTGAGAAAGGGTTCTGCTCTTTACGGCAACACTCTAGTATGTAGCGAAAACAAGCTTGTTGGTGAGTTATAAAAGGTTTACTACCGAACACTTTCATGCTCTGGACCGAACGGCAAAAATCGTCAATACAGTGCCTTTTGGGCCTTGTCGATTTAAGGATTTCTGCCGATTTAAGGGTTGGACGGATAGATACGACCAAAGCCTAAAACAGTAGCCCATGTGTTTTAGAACCG
Organism: Gracilaria gracilis; assembly: GCA_030374805.1. Classification (NCBI taxonomy): domain Eukaryota; phylum Rhodophyta; class Florideophyceae; order Gracilariales; family Gracilariaceae; genus Gracilaria; species Gracilaria gracilis. The sequence goes on along the minus strand of JARGSG010000267.1, from coordinate 82,740 downwards.
GTGATACCACGGACGATGACGTGTATACGCTGTCAACCCCCGGTGCAACCGCCGTCCTAAAACCATCGTATTGATTGATTTTGTAGGGAAATCGGACTAATCGATGGGGGTGGATCCCGAAGCTTTGGGCAGATTTGGCTACACGTGTGCCCCTGTCATGTCCTGTAGCGCCCCGCACGTACCAACAGTTTTGGATTATAGGGTTTGCGCATACCGGGAGAGATGCAACCTACTGTCTTCAATGAAGTCTTCAGCGTAAAACAGACAGTTACTTTGGTACACAAGGGGGTCGGAAAGGCGGTGGGAAATGAGGTGTCGAAGAAGACGAGGATGTTCGTAACGAAACACACTAGCCAAGACAGTTTCAGTTCTGGAAGTAGCGGGAATAGATATCTAAAACTAATTGCTATAAAGGCGTAGGAGTGATAGGTACTTGAAGCAGCGGGCTTCTCCTCAGCGCTCCTATCAGGTCTCTGTCTGTGACCGTGCCCGCGTACTTCGTCGTGATGAGGTTGCAAAAGTTCTGGAGTGTTTACAACAGTCAACTACATTGCTACCGTAGTTATGACAGCGCCCGCAGGCCGTCCTCCTGGCGTGATTGCAAGCAGGAAGTCATTATGGTGGACCTGCTTCAGGGCTGTGTAATGGACCCCGTCGAGCCAGGTGTAAACGCGTCACGAGGGTCGGGAGTCCCGACTCGGGACCTGCCGGCGAAATTTACAGTGTCAGCAGTGCCAACTATTACGTGAACTCAAGAAGGCGGCGACCAGTCAAATAGAATTCTCATTTCCTCCAGCTTACTGAAACCTTTTTCGTCCTCCTCCTTCTTGATCTTCTCAAGGTCGCCAAAGTATCGCGGTAAACCCCGTCTGCGTCTTACGGTCATCATGCGTTCATCCACCGTGCCTTCGGTCACATACGTGAGCGTCTCCACGGAACGAGTCTGCCCAATACGATGGATGCGATTCACTGCCTGCATCTCCAGCGCGTAGTCTAACCCCACCTCAAACAACACAACAACATTAGCCATGGTTAGCGTAAGCCCGCACGCCCCCAATCGCATGCTGAATACTGTACAGTTGTAACAGGTCGCACGTCGTCGTCTGTCATGATGTCGTAGGGCTGTATCTGCGTAGACGATTAGCGCAGCAAGGGAATCAGTTCGGCACAATGCCTGGCTCGGCGATACTTCGCTCTGTAGCCATCTGGTTTACTTGGCCCAAAGCATAGCCCTTGTACTATCGCACTCATGCCCTTTCGCGGGGAATGAGGACTCACGTCTTAGTGCTGACAAATGCAATGGGTCGCGTCTCGCAGTTACAACTCATATTGGGAAATGCATTCCCAATCATCAATTCATTCAATTATGCTGGCATTTGCATTCTACATACCCCCCAGTTGCATCAAGCTATTGTTGCAACTACTATTTCCATTCTGCACTATTCAAGCCAAATGAACGGTGGTCCGGGAGTATGAGAATTCCTGTCGCTGCAATGCGGTTCAACAAACGATGCGAAAAGGGATTATATTTCGTGAGAGCGTCAGCAATATTTGCTTTTCGTTCAATCCATCGCAGCGCATCAGCTCTCTTGCTTCGAAAGAATCTCGTATTCGTTGAACGGTTTGACGAAGTCGATAGTCTCTGCCTTCATGCAGCGTTGTTATCGTATCGAAAAGGCCTTTAGAATCGACATTGATCGTATGAGTAAAGTCATCTGCAGGACAAATAGAACGTAACATGTTCTTCAGGTTGAGACCTCTGTCGTCCGTTTCGGTACACGCAATGATCTCTGCACCATAAGACGATTAGGAAACTCTCTTCTGTTTCATGCTGGACCAGTCAATGAGGTGGTATATAGTTGCGCCTTCATCCCGTGTCCTAAAGCGTATACCGGTAACAAACCCAGTTTGACCGTATTGCTGTTTCGCAGAGACGTTGAACGCGGCGTCTGAGAAAGAGACTACTTCTGCACCAGAAACGACACCCCGCGGAGAAAGAAATGATACGAGTGGCCGTAAATTGCGAAGCTCATTCAGCGTACGATTTGCTTCCAGAATGTGTGCTACGGTTAGATTCGGTATTGGGAGCATCCAAGAATTTAACACTGCGACACTACTACAGGGACTTAACCTCAGATCAGGACCGCCACTGACAGTGGAGCAAACAGAAAGCTTTCCATATCTCCGAGCGTACTTAAATTACCATGCAAACCAAGAAGCAACACGTCCGCTTCCCATCTTGGCTACATTAGGTTTTGCCAAACCAACGTCGTGGTCGGTAGAACAAACATCGCCTCAACATCTTTATGTACCGTCTTTCCTGTATTCAAATATCTCAGTGTATATGAAATATGAATTCACTACCATTCAGTTTAGACCCTGGCTCAAACAGAGAACAGAAAAACCAACAGAATTCCTGTAAGAGAATCAAGCACAATCACACAACAAACCGTCCCGCGAAGAAGAAAGCACAAAAACGAGCACGCAGTACTGAAACGAAACAACTTGAACCAAAACCGCCGAAGAGATCCAGTAGTGGTGCAACCAACTACTCAGCATACGAGACAAGTTTTTTGCTTGACATTGTTGCACAACTTGAGCCGATGGGCGCTAACATGTGGGCGCGTGTAGCTCAAGAGTACAACCGCCAAGCACAAATTGACGAACTTCAAGAGCGTAATGCGGATAGTTTGAAAGACAAGTTTGACCGTCTAGTTCACGTCCGAAAAAAGACAGGTGACCCTTTATGTCCTTCACTGGTACGACGCGCGAAACATATCAATCGAGACATACAAGCGAAAGTAATGGCCGCTGTTCTCGGCCCACATGATGATAATGGTAATCCTTCGGCAGCAGAGTTGCAAAATGCTCGTGAAACAATCGGCGTAATGGGCGAAAGAAAAAACAAACGAAGTATTGGGCCTACCAGTCTTCCTGTAGTAGAGAGATTCCAACAACAAATAGTGAAGCAAATGGAACAGACGTCTCAAAGTATTTCCGACATGGTTAAATGGCTCACAGCTCCAAATGAGAAAATGAGACATGGAAGAAAATGCCCCAGTGACAGTACTGAAAATATTCGGAATATCATTCGCGAAGAGATGCAAGCTTGTATTACCATTAATCTTCAGAACACAGTCTCCCTTGTTCGCCGAGAGGTGAAAGTGGCTCTCGTAGAACTGCTGAAGAGTGAAGATCGCACTGAAGCAGAATGCGGTTCAAAACTCGAGTGACAACATTTGCAAGCAAGATCAACTGCAGTATACGCTTCGAATCTGATTATGTCCCATGGTTCGAGTGCGAAGATTCATCATGTAGCAGCAAACAGAAATGATGTCGAATCTTCTAGCGGAATCGCCGGGTAATACAGACTGCAACCTTTTGAACGGGAGTTTCAGTGCGCCGACTCCCCATTCTGCCGTTTGACGCCTAGATGGATACACTGACTGTAAAAGAACATCTATAATGTCCACCACAAATTGGTCTTTGTATGGTGGCACTTCGTTTGCATTTCTAATCCGCAGTATCTTTCCGTTAGTTACATTCATGTTGTTACAGAACGCCGTGTCACCCAGAATGCCATACCCTACTGGCGTTTGAGAGTCATCAAGTCGAGGCCAATACAACCCTGAAACTCCTGCCAGTTTGCTGTCGTGCCATGAACCAGGATAGTTAACTGCAGCGTGAATTATCTCTCCAAAAAAGTTCCAAACAAACAGGTTGGTGACTTCTACATTTTGTGTAAAGCCTTCAAAATAGGCATTTTGAACATCGAAGTCATTGTACGAAACACAATCAAACCGTCCTCCATCAGTCACAGCAAATACCCCTTTCAAGAGTTCCGCGGTTTCTGGTTTGGACTTGCGAAGCTGCTGCGCACTTGCTTCGATTTCATCGAAACTGGGCCAAGTGATACGAGCATCTGGGATTTTGCCAGAGGAAAGTAGAATTCTAAGGAGCTGAATTCCGTATGAAAGCCAATCGCTTACTGAAGACGGCACAACACCGAATATATGCGACAGCATGTATATCGTATCTCTTGTTCTGATGTACCCAATTGCCATACCTAAAAGATCAACTGTACCAAGAAGAGGTTTCCGTCCCTTACTAGATGTCGTTCGTTTGTACGGTGACCAGTTGGGTACGGTTTGACGAAGGTTTGTGTAATGAGGTAGCAATATATCGAAAAAAACTGTTCTATTCACGCTTAAGGCGGTACAGAAATCATCGTCCGATCCGCAAGAGATAATAACATTCCATGGAGAACTTAATCTGCTGACTACTGGGCGACGGATTTTCGAGCGCTTGAATTTGGTTGATCTTGTTATGCGCTTCTGGCAGCGTTTTTCGCGGACTAGCGCTACGCTGCAATTCAACTGCATGACAACGGCTTGAACGAGAACGGCAAGAACGTGACGGTGGAGGTTTTCAGGACGCATGGTTCATTCAACATTGACGAAGACATTGATGGTAGAAAAGCGCAAGACTTACTTGAGGTAGAAATGGTTAGCAATCATTATGAAGTAAAGGAAAAGAAGGACGCATAACTTACACACCAGACCGAAGTATTGTGGTGTAGCAGCTCCTGTGAACCCACTTCATTACGTCAAACTGACGTATATGTCCTCAGTCGTTGGCTGCCATTACGCTGCATTTGGTTGGATCAGAAGTACTGGAGTGTAACAGTGCTCAATTCTTGGATGATCCCATTCCTTTGCTGCATCAATGATCCAAAGTATGCTGCTTGCGGAAGTGCACCGCATCCCAGCCAAATAAGCTCACCTGCCATAGTCCGGTATGAGGCGATCTCATGTGCTGCTGCTCTGTCGCCTTGCATTATTTTCCGGGTCCTGCTAATATTAACAGGTTTCACAGCATCCGCATACTCTTTCATTGAAAGTTTGATATCATAGTTATCGTTCTGTTCAATCGTGCAACCGTTGAACTTAATCTCTTCGTCGATAATAGTCTTACTAACGGTAAAACGAGCCCCAATCTCCTCCCGAAACTTGCGCATTTCGTCAATGGATCCAGACATCAGCAAGTCATCGGTAAGCTTGGCGAGTAGCATGGAAATGCTCCCGTCACGTTTGCGTCGGATGTATAGTTGGTTGACTCCAAATACTCTCTCAAATCCTGCTTCGTTCAGCAACCAGTTCTCAATCACTGTAGCCCATTGTCTACCTGCCTCGCTGATACCATATGGGAGTTTGATGAGCTTCCAAAGAACTCCTCTTCTACCGTGCCACTCCCTTGGGGGTCTAACGTATAAATCGCGGGTAATAGGGCCGCTCTGCAGATAAGCTCCCTTGATGTCGATGCATCCCAGTCGGAACTTGAGCAGTGCAGAAAAGGATAGAAGAATGCGTATAATATCAAATTGTGCATTTGCTGCATCATTTCTGATTTTTCCTTTCTCTCGGTCTCTGTTGCCATGTGGACAAAGCCTTGCCTTCAGTCTCTTCATGTCTTTTTCCTCACTTTTGACCTTGTAGACGACGTGTGAGCTAATAACATTAGCGGTGGAGGGGACTTCCTGCTCTGGTACTTCAACGTACGCATCTTTCCATGCTCTGTCCAATTCGTCAGCAACAGCCTTATCTAGTATCCATTGGGGGGCGCATTCCATTCGCTTTCGAGATACCTGTGTATTGCCAACAACTTTATATATCTCGTTCAATACACTTTGTTCATCCGACTTGAGTTCTGCTTCTGAAGCGTTGGCAGGTCCCCGCGCTGATGATTTACCTATGTCGTGCTTGGGTTCTCCGATGGGAACAGTACTGAAGAATGAAGAGCGATTTTGGACTGATCCATCTCCGTCGGAGACTCCCTCTGGGCCAAATACGTCGAACATTATCTGTTCCGCTTGCGTCATATCGTTAGAATGTTCTTCGTCTGCTACTGGTGGCGGTGTATCATCAGCGAGCACATCCTCCAGTATACCGCTCTGTAGTTCCTCAGCGAGCTCACCTTCGGGCACCAACCGGACATGTTCATAAGCGACTCTCATTGGAGGTCCTCTGCTGGACCTACGGCAGCGCACATAAAAGGGAGTGGTTTCAATAACCGTGGCCTTCACCCATCTAACGGGATCGTTCTGTTTCGAGGTATTGTAATACACCCAAATCGCCGTACCCTTTCGAATGCAATCCGGAGGTAGAAGGTGGTGATTATGGGCCTTAAGGACTTTCTGCAGCGCTCGAGATGCTGTGGTTCGCTTATGTGCTCGAAGTACGTCTTCGGGTACATGCGTTGATGGAATGCCCAGAAGAGAAGAAGAGTATCCTCTTGCCAGTTGAAATGCACTTAGCACTGAGTTCCCGTGGAAGAGATTGCTCAAAAACGAAGCACGAGCTACTAAGGTTGATGGTGACGCTGTTGTGTTCTCCTTGGCAATGCGCGCCAGTATGGACTTGAATAGACCATTGTTTCGCTCAACCTTTCCATTTTTAGAAGAACTTCTTGCCGGGCGATCCTCAACCTTCGTACCGTGCGCCGTCATTAACGCCATCAGAATCGGCTTCGTAAATTCAGGATCGGCACTGAAACGCCTCGGCGCTCCATGGTGATAGATCCATTCCGTCTCCAATTGCTTGGACAACTCCGCTGCATCCTTCTTGGGCACAATTGTGCGTTCGCCATAGTTTGTCCCCGCGTCTATAATGTTTAGGACTTCATACTTCTCGCCACGTATATACACAACGAGGAAGTCGGCTTGGACCGACTTATTGAACGCCTCGTTGACGTGGCTCAAAGACACTTTCTTGCGAGGGCTTGGGCGTCCACTAGATGCACAAATATCGCATGCTGTATGTATTTCATCACATATCCGTGCGAGTGCATCATTCAATTTGCCGGCGTCATCCAGTATGATCTTCATTTCCTCAGCAGTGGCATGGGTGAACCGATGAATTTTCTTGACTACGTTCTTATCCATGTTACGGTTCACATTGCTGAGGAGAGTATGCATCGTGGATTGAGAGTGTGGCGTAATCTCGATTCGCAATCTGTCGTTGCCCTCGTTGTCCTTGCTTATGTATGTGTGAAATATACGCTCTTGAGTGTCCATTGGGCGTTGGAATCGGAAAAGCGGTGGTTTAGCATTGTTCATTGTGTCAGAATATCTTTTCACATCCAATCCAATCAACAAGGGTGATGAACCATGCACGAGGTCGAAAGTAATGGCAGTAGGCCTACCGTTGATGTCATTTATCACTAGCACCCAAGAGCATACGATTGGTTTTGCATTTGCGGCAACATTTCCCCATCCATGGAAGTATATATCACGCGGAGGTTCAAGGACCAATTCAATGCCAAGTGAATCACAAATGGCCGTTGCTTCCTCTATACCTCCTGTAGATGTAGGGGCTCCTTCATCGAGTATCGGATTGAGGTCAGAGCGGAGCCTCTCTGGCCTCATCGCGGAAAAAGCGATTTCACAACTGGCTCATCCTTTGTATTGTCCAAAATTGGTGGGTCATCATCGGGGAGAGCTGTCTCAGCAACTTGCTTGTCTTTTGAGCGGCGCTTCCTTTTCATCATCTCACGACACTCCTCTCTGTCCTTATACCAGTGTCCAGTCCCTCCGCAAGCTCTGCATTTACTCTCTTCTTTGATTTTCTTCATGTATCCGCTCCGGCCTCGTTGGCTGTATTGAGATCTTTTGCCTAGCATGGAACCGTGAACTTGCTCCACCTTGGTATCGGATGGCTTGATTTGAGCGTTATCCACGTGCGACAGATAATTCGACGCATCCTCCAGAGTAAACATCGGGACATTGCATGAACGCTGGTCACTCAATTTCTTCAATGCGTCGTCTACTTTTGCTCTTATACCCCTTTCAGCATTGGTATCGCCTTGCACAGAGGTTCTCAATGCGTTTAACTCTGTTTCCAATACCGTCAATGGTGTCGTGCGTTGTAATCGAGACGATGTTGCAGAAGATGTAAGTTGAAAAACGAGTGCATTCATAGTATCTGAGGTCAGACTCGCATTCCGCAACATGAGTACAGCGAACTGTCTGCTTGTCGCTTCATTGATCCCACCTGTATGGTTCGTATAGCGAGCAACGGCTCCAGTAAATCTGTTCGCGAACACCGACACTGCTTCGTCATCATTACGCTGACAGGTTTGGATCGCGGTCAAGAGGTCTACTTCTCGTTTGATTGACTCAGTAGGGCTGTCTTTCGCAATGATGTCAAGAATAGACTCAATAAGGGACTTGTTCCCTTCATCAGTAGGATCACCGTCTAACAAAAGAGTTCCAGACGTCTCAGCTTTCTTCAGTAAATCTTGAGCCGTCTCGTCGCAGGACATGTATATAACATGACCTGCTCCTTCACTTATCGCCTTCCACTTGTTATCAACCTTAGCAAACTGAGTAATCATCTTCATCCAACGTCGCAGTGCATCTCTATATCGAACCTTTGACGTTCGGTTTGTATAGAACCTTGGCGCTTGGTTGAAGTTCCCAGTAGATCCTGCAGATACAGGCCCTACTGGGCCCATAACTGTAAAGGTCGCACGTCGTCGTCTGTCATGATGTCGTAGGGCTGTATCTGCGTAGACGATTAGCGCAGCAAGGGAATCAGTTCGGCACAATGCCTGGCTCGGCGATACTTCGCTCTGTAGCCATCTGGTTTACTTGGCCCAAAGCATAGCCCTTGTACTATCGCACTCATGCCCTTTCGCGGGGAATGAGGACTCACGTCTTAGTGCTGACAAATGCAATGGGTCGCGTCTCGCAGTTACAACTCATATTGGGAAATGCATTCCCAATCATCAATTCATTCAATTATGCTGGCATTTGCATTCTACAACAGTACCATTGCTGACACTTCGATGTCCTCGGCAAACTGGCGAATGATCTCGCCGCGCTTCACCGCAGTCATGGAGCCTTCAAGCGTGAGAGTCTTGTGACCAGCGCGCTCCAATGCCATCTTAATGGCCGCTTGCACATCCCGGAACTCCGAGAAGATCAAGAATTGGTTCGACTCATCCCTCGTCCGGTACGTCGTTAGGTCGTGGATCAGCTGCTTGATCTTTGCTCCAGTATGAGCACCCCCGGGCAGTTGTTCTGTCGATGCTTTGGCGTTGTACCCTAAAATTCTGATAGGTTCTCCCGCATCGAACACGCGAGCCTCGGGTACAACACCGTCCGCCATCATCCGCACGGGCAGCAGCAACTGGAGTAGTGGAAGCACTTTCCCGCGGAACTGTCGTTCGCCTTTCAATCGCGGAAATGCAGAACTCTGAATCTTGGCCTCCACTGTGTTGTAAGTCGACTTCTCAGGGCCATTCGCCTTCACCTTGACCAGTCGGCCCGAAGCGGAAGGCAACTCGACTAGCATGGAGCCCCGGAACTCCTGATCTTTGACGTGTCTCATCATTACATTCTTAAGCACATACGCCAGCCGGGGAACAAGGAAACTGGCGTGGCTGACCATGACACAATTTGTTATCGTCTTGGAGAACGGGGAAGTGATGAACTCGAAGCCACTCGAGGAAGAAAACGGAACCACGCCTAAGAAGCGCATAGTGCCACGAAAAGTAGAAAATTGGTTTCCGAACGGCGTACCTGAGATTGCCCATCGGCGAGAAGACACCAACTCCTCGCTGAGCACAGTTGCACAATTGTTTGCGCCGCCGCGCAGATAGGTGCTCTCGTCAATGACTACGCGATACCAGTTGATCTTGGTAAGTGAGTCATAGTGACAGCACGAAAGCACGCCGTATGTTGTAAGCACCACATCATAACTCGAGATCGTCATCGGATCTTTCGTACGCTGACCGTACCATCTGAGCACGCGCAATGGACGGCGTAGCTTTGTCTTAAACTCTTGCTCCCATTGCTTGAGCAGCGATACGGGACAAACGACAAGCGTGGCGCCGCTGTTGATGAGATCCGAACGAACGCCAGCGGTGCGTGCAGTTCGGCACCGGCGCGCATGTTCGATGGTAGCGTCGATGAGCGAGATAGCGATGATCGTCTTACCCAGACCCATCTCCTCGGCAAGCACACCACCGACAATTGGAGGCGGCGGAACGGTTGACAATGCACCCGTGAGCGGGCAATAATACAGCATTCGTTCCGTATCGTTGCGATCTTTGGCCGGGATTCGAATCCAGAATGGGTCGCTCAAGCTTCGTTCTTTCTCGCGATCGATCATCCATGCGAGACTCTCGCGTTGATAGGGACGCAACTGCAGTTTCACATTGCTAGGCTGCTGCTCAGCACGCTGATAGCCAGTCGACACGGTGAACAGATTGGAGCGCAAGAGCGCGTGATGAATGGACGTGGGACCGGTATCCTGGTTCAGTTCTTCGCAGATTTCCTTCAACTCGTCCAAAATGTCCCCGCTGCGCTTGCGGAGTTCAATGTCACTGCTTCGGTGCGCTAACAAGAGCGATCTAAACGTCTCCGAATCGCTGCCGTGCAGCTTGGCGTCGAGCCCGGGGCGAATGGCGGCGCTTGCCGAGGGGGGCGATGCTTGTGTTCCGTTGGCGAGTTGGGGCTGCAGTGTGGCAAAGACGTTGTGCAGAGCGAAGCTACTGCCCGGCAAGGTCATCGTCCGTGAGAGTCGATGCTTGGCGAGTTGTGCTTTCGATGGAGCCTGGAGAGGGTAGCCACCATCAATAGGGGTCATGATGGAGTACGGCGAGCTGTTGGCGCAAAACTTGGCGGCGTTGACGGACACAGAGCCGAATGCCTTGGGAGTTAGATAGACGGCGAGACGCAATCGACAGCAATTGGAAGAATCAAGTTGTTTAAGCTTGTGTACAACGTTGAGTCGTTTGTACAGCCATTGGCGCTGCTCCTGAACAAGCATTCTTCCCCTCTTCAAAGACATGGGCATGTTGAGGTGGCTGATATCGCGCGAGATGGCTTTGTGCTCGTTCTCATTGACTTCATGATGCGAGATGGACCACAACACTTCGACGATTCCCGAGCTGATACAATCCTTAAGCGATTGGAGCAGCTCTGACGGCACCTCCTCCATGTTGTCAAAGGTGTAGTTGGGCAGTTGCGCCAGCTCGAGAGACATGATATCATCCATCTCTCCTTCTTGGTCATACATGCCCATGAAGCCGCTACACATGGGCGACAGCTCGGGGTCTAGATCCAGCCCCATCTCGTGCGCGACGAGGCGAACTTGCGAAGCGGTACAGCCGGCGATCTGGGCGTCGCACTGCGAGGGAAGCGAGGCGACATCAGCTTCACCATGACCCAACGTCTGTTCGACATGAGTGGCTGACATGTGCGAGCAGTACGGGCGCCAGAGATCGATGTCGCCAACGAACAGACGCGCGCCGGCGGCGTCAGCGACGGCCGGTGGTTGGTTGGCGACCGCAGCGGCGCCGATCCTGTTCTTCGTCTTGGGCAGACGGAGCTGCAGCGGCTTGTCGAGCTGCCAGAGAGCCTTGACCTTCATGAGCAAGGGGTCGGACGCAGCGTCGGCGTGCAAGGCGGACATCGACGGCTCGCGATTGAAGGCAGCGAACGGCGAGCGCTCAAGCTTGACGGCGGAGGACGGAGCGGCGGACGACAGACGAAACGGCGATAACCACGGCAGGCGACCGGACGAGGGCGAGTGCGGGGCGGTGGGGGAAGACGGCGGCGACGAGGCGGGAGAGGGGGACGGCTCGGGGGTGTCAAAGATTGGCGGCGACGGCGGACTGATGATCGGGGGCCAGTCGGGCGAGCTGGGCGGCGAGGATGGCGGGGTGTGCTCTGAAGGCGGGGTGTGCTCGGAAGGCGGGGTGTGCTCGGGAGGCGGGGTGTGCTCGGAGGCAGGGGTGTGCTCGGAGGCAGGGGTGTGCTCGGAAGGCGGGGTGTGTCCGGAGGCCGGGTTTTGCTCGGAAAGCGGAGTGCGCTCGGGCGATGACGGCGACTGTTTGGCGGGCGAATCGGACAACGTGGAGGAGGGATGCTGCTGATGCGTCTCCGGCGCGTCAAACTGGCGTGGTTGCTCGTGATGCTGTTGTTGCTGCTCGGCGTCCGACACCAAATCGATGAGCTCGACCTGATCATGTGCTGCTCCACGCCGCGCATGACGAAGCGGCGCATGGAAAAGTTACGCCTCGCGCGCGGTGGCAGCAGCTCGCCGGGCACGGGGAGCACGCCGCGTCGGGTGGCACGCGAGTGGGAGCGAAGCTGGCGCCAGAGCGGCTCGGCGAACAGCGCCATGCAATGGAGCGGCCAGATAGCGCAGCGGGTAGCGGGGCGGTCGCACACAAGACAGAAGCATAGCGTACAGTGGCGGATGTTGCGGTGGTGCGAGACGTCGTTGATGGGCGCGTAGAAGACGTGGTGCGGGCAATGCTCGCGCGCATGTGGAAGCGACGACGGCAGGTGTAGGGAGGGCGCAGAGGCCGGCGGGGGCGGGAGGGGGACGGGCGATGGGAGGGAGTGCGAGCCGATGAGCGTGCGACGGCGCTTGGGTGGGGGCGCAGTCAGCGCCATAGCGTTGCGTGCGGTGGACGGTGGACCGCGGACGATGGATGAAGGGCGATGATCCGCGGTGGTGGCGGAGATATCTACGCGCGGCGGTTATGGGCGCGCGGCGCGCGGGCGTTTCGGTTGGCGGCGGCAGCCCGCGCGAAAGCGCGCGAAAGCGCGTCAACGTGGCGCCTCTTTTGGCGCGTGCTCTCGGTTGGCACCAAAGAGGAGGCGCGCTGACGTTGGCCACGTGAACAGACTGTACACGAGGTCCACCAGTACAACGCTGCTGACCGCACGGTCCACTCACTGTTTCTGTGCTTTTTGGCACGCACACGTGGCACTGCCACGTTTATGATTGTGCAAATCGGTTGCTTGCACCCGCATTGCTGTCCGCACCGTAGAATCTACGACGTAGATTGATCTCTTTGTGGAGGCCAAATAAACTTTATAAAATACCGTTGTACTTATTCCACAAAATTTAATTTTGTGGAATAAGTACAGCGGTAATACCAGGAAGAGGGACATAAATGCGAACGAACCATCACAGAATAATTACATAAAAGTTTTAGGTTGGTGTATTGTCAAAACAAAACTATTGAAAAACATCAATAATTGATGTTTCAATAGTTTTGTTTAAGCTTAAATCTTGGCGGTATAAGGGCATCCCCACCGGTATGCGCAAAGCCTATACTCCAGAAATGGTTGGTCCGTGCGGGGCGCTACAGGACATGACAGGGGCACACGTGTAGCGGAATCTGCCCAAAGCCGAGGGATCCACCCCAAAAGTGTTGTCGTTTAGTCCGATTTCCCTAAAAAATCAATCAAAACAATTGTTTTAGGACGGCGTTTGCACTATGTTTTGACAGCGTATACACGTCATCGTACGTGGTGTCACCCCCGATCCTAGAACTCACTGGCTACTACTTTAGGGTTTGGTCGTGGTCTAACCGGAGGGGATGCCCTAAGATTCCAAAGTAGAAAATGTAACTGAAGCAGTTGCTTATAAGTTTATTCTTTTTATATATGCCTGTCCATAAGCCTAGATGGAGGTATTTAAAGTGTATTTGAAAACAATCTAAGCCTGTTTGAAGCAAATTTCCGATGACGAAAACCATTACGCTGGCCTGTTAAATACGTGTTCAAAACTGAAAACCCAATACTCTTTCCTTCTGTTAAAGACAAAGCTTTGGGTTGCGCCCAGAACAGAATCATCCCAAAGATTACCGGTTGCGTACCATACAATATGGCTGCACAACTTTTTCATAGAATTGCCCATGTTAGGCGAGCTTATCATTTATGGTCAGTGCTCTATAAGACCCCGCCAGTATAAAAAGGCAACCGGATTGCCTCCATCGCAATACGCCTCTACAACATCTGTGTCTTTCAGTTTTTGACAAGATGGGCAAAATTGCTGCGTGCATTGAAAATGTGATTCGAAATATGCGAAGCAATAGTTCATGTTTCTCGTTTTCAGAACGATCTACCACCGAAGCCGATCAGATTTCGGATTGTGGTGATTATGACAGCGCCTTTCATGGCGAAATGACAATTAGGTCAACATGCATTAGTTGTCAATGCAACTCTTTCGAGACCAAGCAGTTCACGGAGCTGACATTGCAGGTTGCTGACCATTCCAACATTTTCGAGAGTCTGGAGAGCTGCTTACGTCGCAACACCATTATGTTTTGCGAGGGATGTGAACGAAAGCGTAACCATATAACTGAGCACCGATTTTCCAAAGCGCCTAGAACTCTAAGAATAAAGCTCAACAGATTCGAAGGAACAGAAAAGAACAACGGTTTCATTTCGTATCCCGCTCAACTTGATCTGCGACCTCATACCAACCATGGTGTGCAGCATCTATGCTACGAGTTAAAAAGCATTGTAGAACATCAAGGTGCGGCAATCATCGGTGGCAAATTTGTTGTTCTCGTTAAGAACAATCGCAATCAATGGTTCCAAATCGAAGAAATTGGAAAGAAAGAAGTGAGCATTGCAGCCGTGTTGTCTGCCAAGCCGTACCTTCTATTTTACGAACGAAATTGAATCTCATTGGTGACCAGCTTGATTTTCCGAAAAAGACAGACACCATCGCTTCGCGCTTACTAAGTATCTCATATCAATAAAAGTTCTCTGCCAAATGTATTGAGCCGTGGCCGACGGCACACACGCGCGTCGTTGGCAAACGTGGTGAAGGCCGGCGCGCACCCACGACAATCCGTCACGGTGCACGGTGCGCGTGGGGATGGTGCCGGCGGGGCAGCCTTCCAGACCGGGCAGGCAGATTCCAGGTGGGCCGTTTTGCAGTGGGTGCGTCCCTTGCGGACAAGCGGAGGCTGCGATGGAGAACAACGCCAGCGCGACGGCCAGCGGCGCATAAATGGGGGCCAAGAGTCCGGAGTTTCAATTCGGTGCTGCGGACGGGGCTATGGCGTTGACATATCAGCTTGTTCATGGCGCAGAGATGACGGAACGCGGCTTAACTACGGCCGATGCGCGGCGTTTGGTGGATGAAGGTAGCGGAATGAAATGCTCTTCGTGCGTGGATGATGGCCCTTCGTATCTAACCGGCCGAGATCGTCAGAAGATGCTGTAACGAAGCTTCCGGGCTCTGCGACAGAGTGTGGGCGGTCGATTCCTCCTCGACTGGAGGAGGAATCGGTCGCCCACAGGGTTTTCGGAAGTTTTGGAAGTTTTGTAACTTTGGTGTACGGGTTGTGCTGGCTAACGCAACGAGCGCAATCGCTTCAGGTGAGATCCTTGCGTATTGTCGCTCTGGCTCTTTTCTTTTAGACGATTAGTTTGGCTGGCAGATGCCGTCTTGTGATTTAGTAGCGTCACTACGACGCCAAAATTTGTTGCAATGCCATCATTGCGGATGCCGAGCATCTCTTTCTCCTCACTAAATATATCTTTACGTGCAAATCCTTGTAGCTTGTTCAACAAGCAGTCCATTCGTGGCCCGTTGGAGAATATCTGCCTTATTGTGCTTGCCCATACCCTATCAACATGCCTTCACCTTGACAATATGCACATGTCCATCCAGCCTAGGCGAAGAAGGCGTGCTGAACTGTCCCCTTCTAGAGTCCTTGATAACAACCTCACAAGTAAACGACCCATTTCGACAAGCCCACGGCTGCACCGACAGACGCACGGTTCCCACCTCCTTCGTCGGAACCTGCAACGGGCGCGGCCACGGATTCGGAATACTCAGCTGCACGCGTTCGTTGCACCCGTCGGAAACAGGCAGCGGAACCGGCATTTGGAAGAACCCAAACATGCTCGTGGTGGTGTTCTGCGTCACCCTCACGTTTCGCCCGTAGTTGGGGAAAAAGAATCTGGGCGGAGGGAACCTTCTACTCGCGTCGTACGCGCGGAACATCGCGTCGAAGGTCACAGGCGGATGCACCACCTTTCCGTGGATCATGTCGGTAGCCTGACCTTCGCGAATCGGCGCCCTCGCCTCCGCAATTGTGTGGCTTTCGCACGGAAGAGGCGGGAGTGCGGCATCCAATCCAGGCGCGCCAATACTTATCGCGGCTATGTTTCCTCTGCGAAGCGACTGTCTGATATCCGTGTAGAACGCGGCATCACAACGAACCTCCCTTCCAGGCGTGTCCCCTACGAGGATGAACATCTTGTTTCGAGAACGGAATCCGAAACTATCAATGGGACCTTCGACGCTCCTTACGCCCAGCAGAGTGGCAAGTGCCTGCATCGAAGTTCGCGGTCCGTCCGGCAGTACTGGAATGTTGTGCAGCGCTAGTATTGCGTCCTCAAAATTTGGCGTCACTGTCTGCAACACGGAAAAGCCTTTCGCATCAAACGACTGTTCAGATCCATAGATACCAACGCCCACGTTGTAGATCTCGGACATATTTCGTACCAGTTTGACGAGATCCTGTGTCACAGAGTCCAGCGATGTTCTTGTGGTGTTGCTGGCGTCGATGAGGAAGATCACATCTCTCTTGAACTCGCTCAGGTTGAATGCCAGGTTGAACTCAGCCGGCCTGAATGGAAACACAGCAACTTCCTTAACAGGCACCTCTTTGTTTGGACAAACGGGATTAATTGATGGATCCAGGGTGCATTGAAAGCCATCTTGCTCACAGCGGTGTACGCCACACCCAAATTGAGCCTTCTGAATGCAACTTTGGAAATTGGAGTAAGAACAACCACTCTCGCATGAAACGAAAGGGAAAACGACATCCTGGCGACATCGTGGCTCGGCGGCGAGTGAGCAGCACAAGATCGACAGCAGAAAAACAAGACAGAGCTTCATGATCGGAAGAATAGCTTTCGAGAACGACAAGGTCGGCAATTACTTTGAAGAACTTGGGACGTCACAATCTGGCCAAGAGCGTTGGGACTAACGTACATATATCCTATCTGTAGTTGTTGTTCACCCCTTTCCCTTGACTTCTGTTGCACCTATTGCACACAAAGGATTCCATACAATTCATGCAAAGCACTGCAGAATGTTACGAGAGAAACTCATCTGAAAGGAAGGAGTCCAAGCGGATGCTCATGTGGAAGTTAACGACTTTGGTATCAGATTCCTGCAACGCATCTATTTGATATCTTTCAAAATGTGAAAGCTCCATGTCCATCGGAGTGATGCATTCCTTTGTGCAAATTGGAGTACTACTTACAGAAACAAGGACAGCCGAATGTGATACGAGAGTGTTCTTGACATGTCCGGCGATCATCGTTGTCGGACGATGGGCAGTTCCAGCCGGGCATCGGCAAAGTTGCTCTGCTTGCATGAAATTCTAATTCTATATGTCACAAGATATAGTTTTAAGGGCGCTGGACAACGATCTGCCTCGTAATAATGACCGTAACGGCTCCACCGATTACACGTAGATGCAAAACATTTGTCCAAAATTATTTAGAAAGAAAAAAAGGTGACTATTTTCAATATTTTACATGGACTGAGCTTTCGTGCGCATTTTCGAGTAGATACTATTCCAGACTAAATCCTATTGGCGTTAGGGTTAGAATGTTTGCTAATGCTGATACTGAGCACCGTAGTAATACTTCTCTTCATACGGTTGTACCACGACAAAGCCCCTCGTGAAGGCTAATTGGAATTCTTCTCCACTTCCCCTTCCTATGAACGACCTAATGGTCAAATCGGTCTGCAATCGAAGAAGGTATGTTAGTATTGCCATTCCGAAGACGGACGAAAAGCACAGAGCTACTTTCCTTTGCAGAGAACTTACTCTGAGTGTAGGCATGTGTGTCCACGCAACAGTAGCATTTGGATCAGTGTATATCGGATTTTGAGGCGTGGCCTCCAACACATAGACAGCACCATGGCATGTGAACGCAACCATTCCAGTACCAGAAACCTACAAAGACGTATCTACTGAGTTAGAACGAGAGAAAAAGATGAGTTCCAAGGTGCACACAAGAAACTGTCAACCGCGAAGATCTTACCTCTACATTGAAAAGGCCTCCAGCCAACATCGCAGCCACCCGCATGAGCTTGATATCGTACGTAAGCGAAGATGAGAGCGCCAACACATCATTACCATTGAGATACAATTTCTCGTTGGTGAGTTGTAGAACAGAAATCCTCTTACCCATGTGGGCACAGTATGCCACGCCCGTGCCTTGGCATTTTACAAGCGTTACACCTTCTCCGGTTAAGGCCTTCTTCATTATTCTCCCCAAACCCTGATCGCGAATAGTTTGTCGAGAGAACTTGAGTTTTCCACTTCTCGCAACCTGCCACACACGAACAAACAGCTAGTTTAGTAAAAAGCCACAATGCTCATGAGAAGTGCTGCCGCATAAGGGGTAATGCAAATGTAACGTACCATGGAACCAAGCTTTATCCAGGCATATGGGGCTGTACGCGAGTTCAACGTGATGCGAAGAAGTTTATCTCGTTCCAATTCAAACAGACCATGTCCCTCTCTTTCCTTCAGTTGCGAGCTCAGGATCAGTTGATACAGGGAGTGCGTATTGGCAGGGAGCGGACTCGGAACAACGGGTTTTGATGAAGGATGCTGGTATGGGCCGGGAGTGGAAGGCGGTTTTTTGGTCGGCGGGGTCCATGTTGTCTCCCCTGTGGTGCGACAATGGTAGTACGGTCGGCCCTCTACGGTTTGTAGACGGATCCAATTCGGCGGGAGTGTGGCAGAGTCTGACATGGTGGTGATGGTAGTACAACAACTTGCGAGGAACGGCAAGTACGGGGATAGAGGTCAGCGGGCTTTTCTTCCTGGCTGTGAGGAAATCCAAGCGTGTCCGCCGGATACAGAGCGGTATCACTGCTCGTCGTCGTGTTAGGCTGTGATTGGGTAACATGGGGAATAAACCTGACATGACGCAGGCCAAGTATATGTTCAACGACAGGAACATATCCTTCTGTCAGATTGAATAGCTTTGAGAAAGGAATTTTGAGTAAGTCGCAGGCCTCAACTAAAGGCAGTTGAAGAGCTGAGGCAAAGTATATCTGAGAGATCTTTGTGAGCTCTTTCAGTTGTCTATCTCTCGCAACGTTGGCTTCTATGTATAGTACTGTAGAACACTTTAGAGGGTCGCTCAGAAGAACTGGAATAATTATCTTCTTGAGGGACACTTCTTTGTTGGAGGAGACCTCTCTGCTGCACACCAAACAGACAGCTCTGACTTTGCCGTACACCTAATAGGTGGACCTGTAAACGTATATACGTTTGCACAAAAACTATGCACAACCTTACTATATGCTCGTGCATTAGCGATGTAACAAATTCCGCAGCAAATCTTGACACTGCTGTTGTTGACCTTAGCCTTTTGATTGCTTTTAGGAGCATTTTGCTGAAGAGGAAGATCCTGTTGGATGGATTCATTCTGCTACAAGGGTAGCGTTCAGCTACCGCAGTACATCTAGAGTTCTCCTCCTCTTCACGAAAGTTGAAAGGGCTCCTTGCTGACAGGCTGAAGTGTATCTTGCCAGTAAGTTACACAACCATATTATTACGACCTAAGAGTTCAATTTGATTGCATGACGGCCAATAGGGAACCACATTAAATTCGCATTTCGGCATTTCTCCGGTGGGCCTTGTTGGCTGCTCCTACCCCACGTACACTTGTAAGTTGTAACCAGTCCAGTCGCCCGTGGTGCCGCATATGCGAGTGCATTCTGAAAACTAAAATATTGAATCTTTCCGAAAATCATTTTCAATGTTTCGCGAGCTATTTCCAACATCAGAAAAGTTAGTCATTCCCTTCGTCGAATTCTGCTTCGAAGCCGAGCCTGTTCACGTTTGTCTGCAGATGCGAACAGGTGCGGTTAGGATAGTCCGGAGCCTGGGCTCCAGTGATCGTCATAGACTCCCTCATAGACTGCAGAGTACCTGCTTGCAACTTATGGGAATTCCATAGAAACAACAAAACAAAACGAACAGCGCTTTCTTGGAGATTCGACGTGAAGTGAGTGGCCACTAATTCAAATCATTTGCACACCCTGTTGCTAGGAACTCAAAGTTTTTAGCACAAGATGAAACTGAATTTGAAGCAGCGCAACTGTGATGGGGTTTCTTAGAGTGTGAGGCAAGGGCAAGCAAGCGTACGATCTATTTGCTTAGCAAGCTCGGACAGTAATATCCTTATAGTACGTAGGAGGGAAAATCCAATGACTTAGCGATTCCTGCCCTATCACACGATCCTTGATACGGATCTTACAACTAAACGGGCCGCTCTGACAAATACCGTCCGGGAGCTCAAGTTTCACCTTCCCCGTAATTTGAGCCGGCTCGCTGACGAAGCTTGAAATTCCGGTCATGTTCACAATTACTTTGTCTTCACATCCGTTAATTGACGGCTCCATATTAGGGTGGTAGTATATGCCATGAGAAACTATGCTTTGCATGGAAATAGAGATCTTTGCCCCCGGTTCAGATTGATAGAAAACGAGCGACTTTCTCCGCACTCTGTCAACAGCCTCAAACATTCCCGAAGCAGAGATGGATGTAACTACCTCACCTTTCGTCTTCTCAGCAATCTTACTGGCCTGCCCTGAAGCTACAGGCCGCCGTTCTGCCGGAATATTTCGGTTAGAACAAGGCTGAATCGGAGGAAGAGCTGCATCCAGTCCAGGCTCGCCTAAGCTGGCTGGAATCACTGAAATTCCATAAGAAAGCGTGACACTGGGGCTATCATCGAACAAGGATCTCGAGACTTCATTCCGGCCCATCTGCTGATAGCATTCTGGTTCACGTCCTGGAGTATCGCCAATGAGAACCACAGTCTTCCTCCAATGTCGAGGAAACAGCTGCTGTGAGTAACGCTGAACTGAACTTAAAGCTGTCAGAGTGGTGCGTGGTCCATCGGGGTACGTGGGAATACTTTCCAAAGCATTGAGAACAGCTTCAACATTTTCCTTGGGAGGGGAGAGGATCCGCATCCCTGTCTCATTAAAGGCGTCCTCGCCACCGAATACAGCCACACCGACGTGAGCGCTGCCGTCGAGTTGCCTGACAAATGAGCTCAATTCGTTCTTGACAGCATCCAGACGGGGTTTTGTCGACTCACTTGCGTCGATAAGAAGAAGTACGACCAGAGCAATACCCTTCAAATTAACAGCGAGATTGAATTCGACGGGGGAATTAGGCTTGAGTGAAACTTGGCGAACTTGAGCTTCGCCATTTGGGCACCTATTGCGAGATAGAGTTGCTGGATGTAGGGCACATTGAAATTTTTGTGCAGAACATCTTTTAAACCGGTATCCAAACTGTTGATTGGCCTGGCACTGTTGTTGCAATTGTATAGAGTAGGTTCTGCATTGTGGTTCGCAGGAGACGAAGGGAAAAGTCCTCAAGTCACGACATTTGGGGTCATAATGCTCTTCATTGATGTAGTCTGCCGAGGACAGTGAGCCGAACAACAAAAGCAAACAAAGACAGAGAAGGTTCGAAGACAAGTTCATCCTGGCGACGGTTTTCCAGAGTTGATGGAGGGGGGTGGCGAGACACGGACAAGATGAGAAGAAGCAAGGGGCATTACATTGCTCTTTATCATGAGGAGAAGAAGTTTGGACTGCCTGCAAAACTCCGACGAAGCTTTGTCTCCGTGTTGAGACATGGATGGTTAACAAGAGATCATTGAGCCAAGTTCCATGTACTTGTGTAGAATGATTGCACTATCGGAGAGGAGTCCTTCATTGCAGTTCAGTGTATCGCTCGCACACAACTGAGCATGTTCTGTATGAGCTGTTTGTCAGTGCAGCGACTGGATCGGAACATGGAATACCAACGGTACGTGAAATGGCAGTTGGAGCACTTTTACTAAATCATCAAGTGCACTGTCGAATCATGGAAGAAAATGCCATGTATGAAGAGTTGAATCAATGCTTGCATTGCAAAAAATGTTACATATACAAAATAAATTAGAAAACGTATGATAACTATTTCTTGTGAAACGATTGGAACCATATAAGTTAAGGGCCGTTCCAATACTTTTTTTTGTGTATGGAAATAGTGTATGACCGTTTCGAAAGCCAGCCGAGCATGACCCAAATTCGTGGTAGTGTATAAGAACTGTTTTTCTCGCGTAGCATGCGCCACCGTTGTTGAGGGCATCCCCACCGGGTGGGGGCCCCACCGGTATGCGCAAAGCCTTTACTCCAGAACTGGTTGGTGCGTGCGGGGCGCTACAGGACATGACAGGGGCACACGTGTACGGAATCTGCCCAAAGCCGAGGGATCCACCCCAAATGTGTTGTCGTTTAGTCCGATTTCCCTAAAAAATCAATCAAAACAATTGTTTTAGGACGGCGTTTGCACTATGTTTTGACAGCGTATACACGTCATCGTACGTGGTGTCACCCCCGATCCTAATAAAGCAAGGCACAATGACGGACACACTTCCGATGGATGCACACAGTTCGTGCCAACCAAGCCGAACATGAACGGCTTGAATGGGTTAAACGAGCAGTGCTTCCCATTTTATCGATATGCGCCCCGCCAAGAGCTGCGCGCTTTTCACCGCTTGGGCCACGCTTGCCGGAGATTATACCTTGTAGATGCACTTTGCTTCCAAGCCTGCGTAGGGGAAAACAGCCAAGCTGTTGTCCCCTCCATCCGCGCCCACGCTCACAATTGCCTACTTAAAGCCGAGAACAATTGCACCTGTGCTGTCTCTCCCGATAACAACTCACCGTCCCCAGCCCGATCTGCTCTTCCTCTACTCTCAAAATGCGATTCTACTCTATTGTGTGCTGTGCTGTGCTTTCGCTGCTTCTCAGCGGCACGTTTGCTCAAAAGCTCACGCTCAAATCATGCAAGCAGATGTGTGCCCGTCAACACATGTCCCACCTTCGCTCAAGTACCTGTTCGTCAAAGAGCACCCGGTCGGCCGTGCGCACGGCCCGTGTCGCAGCCGGCGGCTCGTGTTCCAGCGACGCTGATTGTAGCGACGGCTACGCCTGCGCCGCAAGCAAGACGTGCAACAAGGTGGTGAAGGATGTGTCATACTACGTGTGGACCAACGACTACTGCGAAGTGTTCATCAACGGACAGTATCAGGGATACGTGCCGACGGGCTTTGGAGTTGTGCAGTTCAAGTACTCGGGCACTTGCGATGACATCATCATGAAGGTGACCAACACGGGCGACTACATCTCTTCAGGCATCGTGATGAACTACGGTGGGTGGAACCATGGCAGCCAGGGCTTCCATCAAGCCCCGAATGGTATTGCCCTTCCGATCTACGGACGCGCCAAACTGAGTCCGGAAGGCAACTTTACCAACAACGATCCGTCGTACGATTACATGAGCTGGAATGAGGCCGTGTACGCGGTGGACATGGAGCAGACCGGAAACTTCCCCAAGTCAATGAAGGACGCGGGCGCCGATCCGGTCACATCTGATGACGTTTACACTCCGGATGACACCGTGATGGGCATTCGTTATGAATTCCCGGAATGCTATTCTTAGAGATGGTAACTTGATTTGAGAAGCAACTCCATTTTGGATGTGTTTGCGCTGCTGTTTCAAGAGCTCTCGTGCCCTGCTCTGATAGCGAGCCTCTGCGGGGGGTTGTAGATTTTTCAGGGTTTTACTGCAGCCACAAGTAACGAATAAACAGTGCGCATTCCAATCATGTGGAACGCTGTGCAAGAAAAGCAGGTGCTGGAAGAGCTCTTCCAAGTGGAACAGCACCTATTCCAATTGGAAGAGGTGTCTCTTCCAAAACAATTGCCCGAAATTCTCGTCCATGCAGCGTTGTTTCCTCCGTTTCGAGCAACCACGTCTGCATCTCATATCTTGTGATGTACTCGTTCACGTCAAACATGTTTTATCGCAAGTAAAACAACACTTTGTTTATTTCTTTTTATAAAGCAACGATACACTTCTTGAGATGAAAGTAATCCAAAACTACTAGCGAAATTGCAAACAGCGTTCATGTGCAGGTGAGTCGATTTTGACGAGCATTCTTTCTGACCGTGCATACTATGCTCTCAACACACATCAGAAAACCTAAAACCCAGTTTTGATGTACTACCTTCGGTATATAACAGAGACGAACGATAAAGAGTAAACGATGGTAACTCCTTGAACATATTTTTGTTGGAAGAGATTTAACTTAATTCGTGTACACGTGTCTCGCTCACGTGGCCAATTCTCAAAGAGCTTCCCTTGTTGGGCACAAGCGAGCACAACATGTCATGTTGATCGAGGACAACGATTCGGGTACTCTCTGAGTAAAACTATATACAAAGCAAAAACAGACGAATGGCGCTGCCTCGATAGCCCGAGAATGTTGACGCCGACAAGGCTGCAACAGACGATGCTAGCCAGAAACTTGCAAGGATCCCAATTCAGCCTTCGGGCGAATCAACCTTTCCTTGAGAGTAAAAGGTCATGCCCGTGTTGAAACTTTAGTCGTGTTCTGAAAGAATTTAAGGTTCAAGTCAACCTTGTGTTCTAACGACTGAAATGCATCCAAATGTACAGACGTCTCTAAAAACAATTTTAAGCGTTCTGAATAGTAAGAAAGCAAATTCACTGCTTCAATATAAAGATTAGCCACGCTCTAGGGGCTTTGCGACTTTTTTTCGAGAAGCGATCTTATATATGTTTGATTGTTTTGTTTTCGAAACCATTTTTATAACAGTAGTCTAGAAGCTTCCAAATCGACAAGGCTAGTAAATTGTCATTGTTTTCAGGCATAGATCATTTTTTGTTTGTAACTACAAAAGGAGTAGAAGATCGACAGATAGTGTTCTTTAAATTCAAGTAGATACTAAGGGTTTTATAGTAGTAAGTAGGGGAGTAGATAGCGAAATTAGGTACAGCGTACGAAGAATATGAGAAACAGGCTTCTTTGTTACAAAGTCTCCAAGAGAGATTTATAAATTTGACACGCGGGCGATAAAATGAAAATAGATGGTCATTTATACTGTGTTGAGTTGTGAAATAGTTTCAGATCAGATAAGATTGAAAATTGAAAGAAGTTGTACGACTGACTGGTTTTACCACACGTTTCTCCCATGGCAGCACAGAGGAACAAAGCGACCTTCGTCTACTCATTGTTGGTTTTCGTCGCCTTCGATGCGCTCGCACTTTCTTGGTTGGAAGAACCCCCATTGCCGGAGCGATATACAACTATCTCGCTATATCGACGGACCTTGCAGTGATTTCTCTCGTGCTCATTTCTATAGCCTCTTACTTTGAACAAACGTCCACACCATCTGCATGAAACATCTTTGCTATTGTGTTTCACTCTATGCATATTCATGCGACCTTTTTCAAACGTCGTAAATGTGCAACCAGGCTCAGTGCATTTGTGCAATTTGCACGATTTGCGGTGCCTGGGCAGATACATGTATTTGACGTCTTTCCCGCACAAGGTACATTTCGTCTCTGACCATGGAGATATTGGAGCCCTGGATTGTGAGCCGCTCGAACTTCCGCTCCGTTGAACCTCATTTTGTTGTATTCCGTTTGATTTGTTGGGCACGACCTGGGGGTTTTCACTTCGAGCTGGAGATGATGAGTTCGCCTTTTTACGATTCTCAGACTGGGTTGAACGCTTTTGCATTTTTAACGGCCTCCCCGCTCGGCTTTCCACTTGATCTTTGTCCACTCTCTTTGGAGTTCTGCTTTTTTCGTCCTCTTTTAGGGAAGAAGTATGCGAACTCATCCTTGACGAAAGTTGAGCAGCTCGCTTTGAAGCGGCAAAACGAGGGCCCGGTCGTGGCGGCGTATACGCCTTTATGTATTAAGGCCTGAACGATTCCCTCCACTTTAGAGAAACCACATGTCCTCCAACAATACTCGCCGATTAATTGTCGACCGCCTATAAGAAAGGTGCGGATAAATTACGACAAAAATCAGGCCCTTA
Source organism: Gracilaria gracilis (assembly GCA_030374805.1). NCBI lineage: Eukaryota > Rhodophyta > Florideophyceae > Gracilariales > Gracilariaceae > Gracilaria > Gracilaria gracilis. The sequence continues at coordinate 56,957 of JARGSG010000267.1, read as the reverse complement.
CTTAGGGACTGACTTTGTTTTACAAACTGGAGATTGGCTGACTATCCTATCAAAGAAAGGTATAATAGACACCAACCAAATTTTGGATAATGTTCAGACGTTATCCAGGCAGCCTTATGTTTGAAAAGGATTGGGCTAAATTGTAACTCGACGAGAAATGGAACCTCATGGACGGTGCAATGACCATGCATCTAGAAACAACTACTCATCTGCTTCTCGATACGGTTCGAGAGATTCGAAATATCGAACTAGATATTCGCGATGGTCTGGAATATAAAAGAGCACCTTCGCTTGTTGGAAACTGCAGTATTGCGCGTTTGTGAGAACGTTCGAAGCATTACTAAGAGTCCAACCGTGGTTAGTCTAACCACCATAGTTTTAATTTTCCCAATACTCTCCCTCAAACGCCTGCCAAAACCCCGACAACTTCGTTGTCGAGGAAACCCAACCTTGACGCTCTGATCTGTGTGGTGCGTGCGTTAGGTCTGAGTTCGTTAGCACTCCAAGTACCACACTCGTTCCGTGTTCCAAGCTGTTTTTTAGGGCCGACTCGCATGTAGTCGTGAAACGAAACGCTCAAAGTTGGGTTTGTTTGATTTTGTTTTGTAGAAGATGTGAGATGATCACAACACCAAAGCAAGAGGCTATCGAAGAGGTGCAAGAGTACTACTGGACGGACTGCGACGGGCAGTAACAATGGCTCATCCGATTCTGAGCCACCGTCGTTGTAAACGACGCATGCTTAAAAAAGGATCCGCAACATTCTAAAACCAAATCGTTATTCCATCGCCGAAGCCCTATTTTATCGCCGAGTGCAGAAGAAGAAATCGCATTTGCAATCGTGTGCTTTCGTTCGTAGCTTTCGTTCATTTTCTAGTGTACCTACCGCCAAGAGCATCTTTCCAGTACTTCAATATCGTTCGGAACAAACACTCTGTTCCGATTTATTGACACAAAGCATGTCACTGCTCTATTGCGTGGTCTCATTTCTGATCCCCTTCCTGTTCGGGAATCGCTGGTCCTTTGCTTACTCACGGTTCCACTATTTTCAAGACCTTCTCAATGACCGAGGATGGTGGATTTTCTCATCTGCTTTTGTTGCGGGTACTTTGTTTGGACAACTTATCTCTGGTGGTGTGTTTCTGCTTGTGATTGTCCATCTTGTATGTTTCAAAGGTTGTAAACATACAACCTGGCTCCGTACATGTATGCATACTGCAATCTTTACGGTGACTTTTCATAGCGGTTCTGGCGATGAATTTGCCGCACGAAGTGCATTTGTTCTCCCAAGATGGAGTAGTGATACTTTCGGACTGCTTGCTGCTGTGACTTGCGCTTGATTTGAAATCATTTCGTTGAACTCCATTCGACGTTTTGGCTTTCGTCTGGGGGGGTTCACTTGCAGCTGCAGATTGTGACTGCCGCTGTTGACTATTTCCAGTAGAGTGCGAACACAGCTGCATCTGGCAAGCTATTGTTGGTTGGCTTCCGCCATCATTCTTTTTCGCTTTCTTTCTAGGTGTGCTCTTGTTGTGGTCGTGCACTCCGCGAGAGGAAGGAAAAGAACTCATGGTTGATGGAAGCGCAACAGCTTGCGTTGACGCATCAAAAGGTATTGCAGTGGGGTAGCGGTAGGTGGTTTATATACTGAAGCTACAGCTTCCACATACCGCTTCTCAGGCGCATGATTGCGTGAAGCGCTTGCTTCCACGTAAAAGAATGAGCGATAGAGCTCACCACGTGTTGAGCTCCACACTGTGTCTGTTCGGCCACGACCGGGCTTCCGATGTTGACGGCAGCTTGCAACGCTTAACATACGCGTCAGCGAGTGGGTCGACGAAGCGCGTGCGCGTGCACAGCGCCACGACGCGGCGAGTAGCGTGCAACACTGCCCGCGCGTCTCGGAGCGGGCTTGAGGGTTCTCCCCTGTTCGCGCTCCACTTTTGGTTTTTACCTGCTGCACTGCGCTACGCGCCGCAGCGCGTTCGGCTGGCTGCTGTAGGTAGAGTTTGGATGTGAGTTGCGTGTTGTTGACGTGCTCGTCTTCGCGACGCACATGGCTCGCGTGTGCGACGTGGTGGCGTACGTGGCCACGTACCAGCTGCAAGTGGCGCGCGCGCCATCGAAGCAACGAAACAGTACGTGTACCGTTGTAACTGTTCAACTTGTTATTTGCACGAATAAATTTAATAGAGACTTTACGCTAGCGCAATTCTCGTAAAGGTTTTCGTACCCACGGTGTACACGCATCATACGAGATTTGGTCACGAAATCTCCCGAGTTGTACTTTACGCACATGCGCTTGTCTTCTCCAAGCTTTGCGTGGCTCCCAACCGGCAGAACAATGGTGTCTCAAGAAGAGTACTCTCTTGGACGGGCACAAGCCCGTCTTAAAAAGCATCGCACTCGGTTTGCACTCGCTAAATATCTTGACGCACATTCACCTCTCCTACTAACAACCTGAAATGAAGTTAAAAACGCCGAGCAGGATGTTGCAAACTTGCGACTCATACTTCAAACAATCTCGCCAACAAGTTTCAATCTTAATGTCTATTCTGAGGAGCAATGTCTACATGACTTTCGGTTTTGTCGTAGTGACATTGATGAAGTCGCTATGACAATGCAATGAAATGTCACTCATACTCAGCGTAATCGATACTACTGTGATTCTGTCACAGCATGCTTCGTTTTTTTGAGACGGCTAACTTCCGCACTAACCTGGTGTGACATGGAAACCATATTTGGTATGCGCTACACCCACATAAGTGAAGTTTTTTGGGAGGCTGTTGACAGAATTGTAGCATCAAAATGTCACCTGATAACGCAAGTACAGCAGCAGCTGCTGGTAGAACGGGCACCAATGTATGCTGAAGCACTGCGAAGACGTTCCGCTCCATTGGAGATGTGTGTTGGGTTTATTGATTGTACGAAAATAGTTATGTGTACACCGGGTGGGGATGGATGCAACCAAAGAGCATGCTACTCTGGTCACATTCGAAAGCACTGCCTTAAGTACCAGGCCATAACTACACCTGATGGTTTGATATTTCATCTATTCGGCCCCGAGGTAGGACGTAGACATGATCTCACTTTGCTGAAGAGGAGTGTGATAGAGCCTTTGATAGAAAATTGTTTGACCGTGCACGGTGTACAGCACTACTTGTATGGTGATCCGGCATATATTTTACGGCCGTGGTTGCAAACTGCATTCGAAAGGCTGTTCGCGTCAAAAGAGCAGCTGGCCTACAATGCTTCTATGAATGCGTTGAGAACAGCAGTCGAATGGAAGTTTAAGGATCTGAAGCAAATGTGGTTTCGAAACGCCATATCCCGCCTTCTATGTGTGCGACGTTTCCCGGTGGCGCTCTTATATATATATCTTCGGCTTTGCTGCTTAATTTCAAGACTTGCTTGGAAAAAAGTGGACAGGTGAGCCAATACTTTGGGTGTGAGGCCCCATGCTTTGACTTCTATTGCCAGTTGTAACTGAAGTGGATGCCAGTCACAACGAGAGATCGAACTGGGGGGTTCTGAAACTGCAATGGGTGATTGGAATAAATATTAGGATGGATATGAAGTAGACCGGGCTTGGCGCGATCACGGCATGGGTGCTAAATGTGTTATTCAAAATAATAGCGTAGGAATATCAAGCTTTGGTCTACGGAGAACGACCAGAGCTACACCTACTGCTGCGGAAGGAGAGCGAGAGGACTTGGACGATGAAATATGTTTCACGATGATTATGTTGCGCAAGTAGACCTGAAGTTTGTAAAGAGGCTCGAACGCTTGGTACAAGGCGATGCCAAGAGAAGAAATGATCAGAGAATGATGTTGAAGCCATGAACCGATGATATCTCCACCTAAATCTCCTGGTTCAGATGATGAAAATGCGAACAAGAGCCCAAGGGCGAGGAGCCCCTCTCCGACCTCAGCTCGTCCCCCGTCTGCAGCTAGGGTATCTCCGCAGAGCAGAAGTACTAACCCCTCAAAAACCCTTTCGAGCCATCCATTTTCTCGACTAACGTCAACGATTTGAGTTAGTCCACCGCCAAACAGAAACTCGCGCTGTAGTACCCCAAAGAAGATGGATGTTTCTCATCTGTTGCCTCTGCCAGGTGTGTGTTGCCCACGTCGGAACATGTTCGAAATGTTCATTTAGTTCTTATGGATCGCAGACGGCGAGTAACTTTGAAAAAGGTGTTAAGCTACTTCGAGATTGACGCTGAAAACAAAAAGGCGAACCTGAAAGCTCTCTTGAGATAATCATCGAACTTTACGAAAGACCCAAACAATGAAAGAAAGGTTTATCTGGCTCTGAAGGCAAGAGAAGCAACGCCTTTGAGTGCTTTTGGCTGAAATTTCCGTGATACATCGAGAAGGTAATGTCACTTCCACCTTCTATCTCTTACCTAAAACGGACTTTTAAGTCGTTTTGTTTCTCTAGGGCAAGAAGATCGCGAAAGCGGGTAGGCTCTGCTTCTTGCAGTTAGCTTTGGCATTTGCCTATGTATGTTTGCAGCTACTTTATTACTTCTGCACTCGAAAAAGTTAAGCTGAATCCCATTCTGGACGTACCTGGAAAACCCCACATTTTGGCAGGTAAGAACTTGCACAACGGTAACCAGTTGTGAGACAAACCTGTCTACCTTTCTGCTTCCTTTCGAAATGGAGCACTACATCGATAGAGATCTCACGGGCCTTAGGACTATGGAGGAAAGACGTCAAGTGCATTAAGATACTCTTCAAAGTCTCTATAAACAGGTTTGTCTTGCTCATTTTGTGTCGCCAGGCCCACAGCTTCTTCCGGGAACGTGCGAACTAAACCTCGCAGTTTTTCCAATGACGAACAAGCGATTTGCTCGCTTGCTTTGCATGATTCAATGGCCTGCAGCTGTTCTATGTTTGCTTCTTCCTTGGCGTTCTCAGTGACACTTTTTAATACTGTAGATGATAGGTCAAGTACATCGATTTCATTAGGGTTTCTGATGAGCTTCGTCACTCGCCCACCTATAGCTGGTGCCAATGCGCAAATCAACTCTTGGAATTTCTCTTTCTAAGTATCAGTCAGATGCTTCTGATCCTGGAGTTCTCTCTTGAGCTTTGCAACTTCTTCCTGTGATTCCTTCAGTTTATAGCCTTCTTCAGTAGGATGTGGTTCTTTTGCTTTTGGTTGACTCGATACTCCTGCATCTCGAGCAGCTGCTGCTGCTGCCACTGCTCCCGCAGCCGCCGCAGTTGCTGCAATTTGTGACCATGGAATCATGGACGATATATCAAAAACTCTCAATGTTCCTGGGGTTGGTCTTTCACGTGAGCTCCCATTTGCAGCACCACTTCCCCCTTCAACCCCTCTGCCACAGTGGCGAACTAAACTGCCTCTGGACGATTGTTTTGCTCCCATTCCATCGTCAAGGCATAAATGTTCTCCCATTTGTGGAACAGTATTTGGGTCTTTGACTTCCTCGCCAGCTCCGCAGTGTTGCTGCCTTTGCTGCTTGGGGTTTCCCTCATCAGCAATGACCCGGTTCGCAGGAACAGACTGAATCGGCTGGGCGTTGGGCGGATTTAATTTGGTTGCTGCCCTGTGAGGCATTGCATCGGACGACGGTTGTGCAGAAATGTGAGGGTGACCCCCCTTCATATTTGAACGCAAATATTGCGGGGTGTCGCGCTTCGGAACGGGTTTTAGTTGCGATGGAGTCTTCAATCCGGCGTCGATGTCACTCAAGTCTAGAAAAGCCTTTGAAGTGTCGATTCCATTCAGAGGGTTAGCCTCGAGCACGTCCTCGGCGGTTACATCGAGAAACGGATTGGCTGTATTTGGAGATAACATTCCTGGCGTCGAACCCAACTGAGTAGGAACACCCCGTTGCGGAATGTCTTGAACTGTTCTCATTGGAGTTTGTAGCAAAGCAAGGGCCGGTGTAGTGGGTTTACTCTTATCACCAAATGGATCGGGAATGTCATGACTGGCATGACTGGCTTGGATTTTGTCTTCGGTATGAGCTCCGATGCCGTTCTGTGATCTTGATACACCGTTTAACTCAGCAACAACCTTCGTCTCATAATCTCGTTCAGGATCAACATGCGCCAAAGTTGTTCCCACACCAGACTAGCCATCATACTCCCTAGAGCGAAGGTTTAGGAGCAACTTAATGGCTTCTTCTTCATTATTTCTCCTGTTCCGAGTTTCAGGGGTATCTCCTTCAAACCTGGTGTTCGCCAGGGTTTGGGGATTCGGCTCCGTATCTTTGGGGGCTGTGACAGTACATGGTCTCTCACAAATGCGTTGTGCATTAGAGGCATTCGTGTGAGGCTCGGTGTCATATGGTTGAGGATGTCCGGAAACGACATGAACAGGTCCATCGGCTGATGCCGAGAGCAATTCGTCTGGGATATTTTGTCGGGTGTCAGGGTATACCTTGATGGTAGAATTCCGGTTGTTGATATCAACAACCTGAGCGCTACTGTGGACTACAACTTCCCTCACTAGAGGCACAGACACTGGCTTTCCCTTACGAGTAACTTCAGAACGTGTAGGACAAGTTATAGCAGTGTTTCGTCGCCCCGGCCGAGACTGCGACACAACCGCATTAATAAGTCGTTCGTCACCACTAATCGCTTGTTCTTTGTCGTTAGTGGGGTTTTGGCTTTCGTTGTATACGTTCGGTCTTCCAGTATTTCCACAGTTGCCTTGATCGCCTCCACGAGATGAAGCCGGTGGTTTAGAACTCATAAGTGGGTCTGGGAGACGAACATCTGCGGCGGACGTCCCTTTCCCAACCACACAGGCTTTGCAAGGTCAGGTCTCGACGCCGTAGGCCTTCGTCGGTCGAGTGGATGTGGCGGAGGAAGGCGCAAGACAACAGTATCGACACCCAAGTTACCTGCACACCAACCAGCCGACGTTCTACTATACTCATGGACTTGAATTGTTTTGACACGGTGGTGGAACCACTTCAAGTCCATGAGGATCAATTTAATGCACTTTCCAACTCTCTTTGAATACAGCTCTCTCCTCTCTCTCCTCGAAAAAGAGCCTGATAACGGTAGGCCCGCATTCTTCAAGCGTAGGAACATAAATAAAGTGTGCCCGCAACTGAATTCGATTCCTTCGTCGTTGTTTGTACTAAACGTACCACCCTTGTTGTGCGGCAGATGAGCTGCATAAGCCCTTTCCGTGAGATATATAATGCTTTTGGGCCGATTCTTGTGTTGAAGGACGTGTATCGATACGACAGGAATGACGGATACGTGCCTTTCGCATTCTAACTACTTCAACCCTCTCACTGTTATTCAACTTGAAACTGGGCAGTAACTAGATGGCCGTGGACAGTGAGTATCGCCAGCGTACCACCTTGCGTATTGTAGTCCCAAGTGAGATGCTGGAATACTGTCTCAGTTGTTCCAAGCAGTTCTCGTGAATCGATCCAAAGTTCAGCACCCACCACGAACGGGCTTCTTTTTGCAACTACACTCAGCGACGAACTTGATCGCCAATGCCACTCACCGAATCTTTCGCCCTTCAACGTTCCATTCCTTAGAGGCTCACTCCACTCAATGTGAACGACATTGCCCTCGCTGAACTTCATCCGCATCATCATGATGGGCCTTATATAGACAGGGTTCTTACCACAGTAGATAGATGCACAACACTGCCCGGTATTTACGTCCCAAGCTTTCAGTTGCGAATTATCGAACGAACATATGAAGCGGCCATCGTCCGACAAGGCCAATCTCTCGATCTCATATAAGAGCCTCATGATGGGCATCTTTTCATCATACTCAGCAAGAATTCGGTATGCATCTGAGTTCTTGGTGTCCCAAAAGAGTAACTCTTGGTCTGTGCAAGCCACTAAGTTCGAACCGTCCACATTCAGTGCTGCTGTGCACAACTTTCGGCCGCAAGGTGCCGACAACACAGAAATAAGCTCCTGTTTGTGCAGCGGTATTTTTCATAGCTGTACTTCATGTTCGTAAACGGCAGCCAGCACTTCTCCTTCTGCTGCCCACGCCAAGTCCACAGCGTGACCTCGCCTATTCTTTCCATTCTCTGCGCAAAGAAGCCTTCCCTTCGCCTCGCGCTTTCCATTGGGGCTCCATAAACCAAGGCCATCATCACAAAGAGTTGCAAGCATTGTCCCGCTTTCGCACCACCGCACAAATCTCCAATGCTCCTTGCTGTTCCCGTATTCTATTGTTGGAGATACTTGAACTACTCGCGCCGCACCCAAATAGCAGATAGCGGCCAGCCTCTTCCCATCTCTTGACCATCTCACTTCATAAATACTTTTCAAGTTCCCATACTCTTTCTTCATCTGCCTGGCTTCGTCAGCTTTTTAGATAGTCAAACCAAAAGCCCCCCCGGTCGCTAACCGAAGTCCATCGTCTGACCACTTCAACGAAAAGCATCGTTCCTTCGTGTTGAACACTAGCTTCACACTCTCACCCGTCACGTCCCAAACACACGTTTCCCTAAAATAGGATGTCGCTATCATGTTATTGCTCGACCATGCCATGGGTATTCATACTTTCGTTTTCCCCACAGGAAAGGAATTCATAATGGACCTGCTGTTTACGTTCCATAAGTAAACAAATCCATTGCCACATGCAACAGCCACCGACCTCCCGTCGCCAGACCAGCACACACCTCTCACTCAACTCTTATTTCTTAGCTGACAAACTGGTTCCATTTTCTCATAGTCCGTCCTCCAGATTGCAATGTTCTTCCGCTTTTGACGTAATGCCAATAGATTTCCATCAGCAGAAAACACTCCAGCCCCCTTTCCATGCGACAAACGCTTCTCACACTTCAATCGTTTCTTTTGTATCACATCCCATACTTCCACACTGCCGTTGGACAAGTATATGCTCAACTTGTTCCCGTTGTCACTTACCGTGCAATAGAAGACTACTTCTGAGGTTTCTATAGTCCATTTGCATTTCCATCGTTCGTCACCATATGCTCTCCACACCTTGACTTCGGCGACATGTCGTGTATGAATAATGAAAACCGAACCATCTGTTCCGCCGTATAAGTGTCCAGATACGAGCGCAGCGAATGTGACAAGCGTATTGAGGACATAAAATGATTATGTTCCTTGTGAGCGCTGATAAACGAATATGATAGCGATCCGTGGAAAAGTCGAGCTCGAGCTCGGCCTGCTGCAAATCCCTCTTGAGCGATGAAATGGCGACGAGCGTTCCAGTAGGTTAAATGGAGTCGAAGAAGTGTGCAATGTGGCTCACAGTTCGACACGGGGAGTATATACAGACAGCGGCTACGAGGCGGTCGCGATTGTTGACCGAATTATGCCATCGCATTACAATACTGGGCGGACTGCTCTCCGGACCACGCAAATCGGCCATTGGCTTGCAGTTAAGCAACGCCACATAACAAGCATCCGGCGTCTTGGACAGAATGGGGACATCGGTGCCGAGGCAATAGGCAGCCGCCTGCCACGGGAACGCGTACGCATCACCCTCGAACCATTGGCGCACGGGCGTGTGCATGGGCTTGCAGCTGAGCATGCGACAGCCCCTGTCCGCGATCGTGCACGACGAAGAACGGCTCCCCGCCCATCGAGCGCTGTACATTTACGCACACGCTGTCACTGAATTGGGAGCTAGACGAATGATTGCCATTTATGCTGCAGAAGCCAATAAACGCAATTCTGCTTTCTATGAAGCAATTGAAGTCGTCATACAAAAAGAACATGTACTACCTCACAGGCTCACGAAGAAGCAGTTGATACTTGCTACGAATCATCACCTTCGGTACCTACTGCAGTTTCTTTGTCAACGTTTCAATAAGGCCAAGCATTTGCTTCCTTTTCTTTCGTGCAAACTCCCTCTCTTCTCTCTCAATAGCAATTCGCTCTTCTTCCAGCTCCATTGTACGATTTGTTTCTTTCTGTAAGGCCTCGAATTGCTCCAATTCTTTTGCATTTCTATATTGTTCAATCTTCAAACGTTCGCGTTCGATATCCATTCGCTTCTCCTCTGCTTCTTTGCGTTCCTTCCCGTGCTCTAAAAGCAGAGACGCAAAAACATCATGAGATCCCGAAGGTTGGGTATACTGCCTCTGCTTCTTCTGCTTAGATCTCGACAAACGTTCTTCTTCACTGAAACTTTCCGATAGTCCTCGTTTAAGCGCCTGTTCGCGAATTCGCTCACCCGCTGCGATTAACTTCTTCTCTTTACTAAGCTGTTTTTCTTTTTCTAACCGGTTGGCTTCGGCTTTCTCGTCCATTTCGAGTATCAGGTCATCTAAAAGAGCCTCGTTTTCCCCATACTTTTCAACGATGCCGGTTGCGGACTCGTTTTTCTTCACCTCTGCTCTCCGGAGAGCTATGAGGCGTTTGAAACGATCGTTTAGAGTTTTAGGAGATGGTTTGTGCATAGCTTGAAACACTGATGGGGGTACAGTACAAGCTTCATAAAAGTTGACAAAACTTTGTCAAACAAAGTCTCTGTCTGTCCCCACGCAGGTATATGCGCATCTGCATCGCGAACGGCTCGAAGTAGAAAGAGATCAAATATCTCTGTAAAACGAAATCGGCGAGGTTTGGGAGTGTTGGTCGTTTTGGAAGAGGTTTGTTGCGTATTAGAGGAAGCTGATGGGGCGGGCTTAGCTTTGTCCGTTTGTTCGCTTCGTCCTGGCGATTGACGAGACTGTTCTGGGTGATTTGGGGCTGTCATACTGAAGAAAAGCAGGTGCATGCTGAAGAGGAAGCTATTCTGTTCCTTTCAAGGTGTACCACAACCTTCTCGTAGGAATCGCGATTCCTACAAGATTTCGTACGCATTTCTCGTATACTTCGTATCCACGAAGGACAAGTAGACATCGTGTCAATTCTGGCTACCATATTTCTACGAAAATTTCCTTTGCGTAAAGTCTCTAATATGTCGTTTCATTGGGACCTTGGTTAAGCTGTTTTTGGAGGCTTGGCAAAGATTCGCTCCAGACCTTAACAGGACAACTACTACAGCGGCAAGTTTACTCATAAGATTTGTTTTGTTTTCTGCAGGTCCGAAGAATCGACCGTTTGCTACCGATTACATAAGTATGAGATTATAATTCTTTCTATTGGATAGTTTAACCCTTTAAACACTGAAAATTCTTACCTCCACAGGCATAGACATTAGCAAACACCAATGAGATTCGCACGTATCTCGTGTAGCGTGTGTCTATGGGGACCCTACAGTTGATTGAAAAGCACACTTGTGTGTGTGCCTTTGGCACACGCACAAACGGTTCAATGGACTTCTGAAGTGCATTCTACGGATCGGGGCAAACGACTAACGTCTACCTGGAGACGTTGTACCTCTCCTGTTTTTGCTTGCACCTCACCGTTTCATGCTCTCTCTCTGTCACTAGCCACATTTCATCTACAACGTCATGGACATGGATGAAGATATACCACAATGTATGAATTACACTTCGCCGCAAGGAGATAGAGCGCATGGAGCTAGTAGCGCTAATGTACCATCGGCGGGACAAGAGAGGTTGAAGACTAAACTACATGAGGCCCACCTGGACATTGCTGAAGTGACTGCCGACAACGAAGACGTTGCGTGCAGCATCTGCGGAGGAACCCCCTGCTACTGGATGCAGTTAGGTCCCTCTGTGGTAGGCAAGATAGCAACGGTGTATCCGGCTATTGCGGCGTATGCCGTGAACAATAATGAAGCTCGCAAACAGGCCTACAAATGCTTTATCTACGAGAGGTATGGCATACTGGGAAAAGGAAAGCGCGTCCAGATACCTCACTGCGCGCTGGAAGGTATCAGAAAGATTTGGCCAGACAAAACAGGAGCGTACATGGGGTTCAAGAAGCATTAGTTCACGATTTGAACAGTACTTTGGCGGTAGAAAGACTAGCTGTGATTTTGTTGCGTCTGTTTCGATGTGCTTTAGAAGATAGCTTTGCTTTTGCCCGTAGGATTGCAGTGTAAACAGCTGGACGGGTATCTCGTACGGAATCTGGTTCATGGAAGAAATGAAAACAATTGACATGAAAGCCGCGACCACATTCTGTGCATGAATACATTGTGTATCGCCCTCGATCAAGTGTTGGAAGGAGACTGCATAGAAGGCAATGTACGCTCTTTCGCCCCTGTGTTTCCAGCAGAACATGGCGCGAGGCAGGCGTGGAGTTTGGATTAACGCTGCCATCAATGCTGTGAGTAGCGGATGTGATAGGCGTGAGCGCAGCTCTGGTCTGCTTGTATTCGACATGGTCGTGCACCAGCTGCTCAATGAGGTTTCGCTTCATGCGCCAGGCGTCAATGATGACTTCACCGGGTTTGGAGATCGCATCGAGCAGAGCATGGGCGTTGATGATGGCGGCGTCTAAGACGAAGGTGAGAATATTCATCGTGACCCTGCGCTCCTTCCTCAGTGTCGCCGTCGTAGAACGGAATTGGTCGAACCTATCGACGCCGTTCATGAACAGGTTATATGCAACGATAATAGATGGCACCTGGAGTGTTGTGCGCTGCAACGATTCTTCCCCAGTCCATCTCTGCAGTGGAGCTAACCCGTGAACGCAAGTAATGGCATAATCGTCCGGTCCGTGAATACGAGATGTCGGTGTATCTGCTAGATCGTTCGAATAAAAAGAAACCACAGACCTATCTTTGAACACAATAAATCCCGCATTCTTCGCAATATTCTTCGCTTCAATGGATCTACTTTCCTTCTCAAACACTTGTACAAGGCGCCATTTTCCCCGTGCGGCATGTTTGAGGTCATCAATGGCTTCGCGTTGCGCTGGACGGTTGATGCCATCTACATTGGTGAATCGAACAGTGCCAAGAATTCTACATTCGCCGTCACTAAGGCGGAAGAGCTGGCGCGCTAAGACGTGTCTGGTGTAGAAATTGTCCATCACAAGCAACCGTCCCTGACCAGGTAGAGGGTACTGCTGCGTCTGGTGTGCCATTTTGGGCACACCACAATGCCGACGCAGATTTCTTTTGAACCAGAGTCCCGTCCACCTTGCGATCTACTGCCCCTCTGAGGTTGCGAAACAGCGTAGTATACCTTTGCACAGGACTTTGGCCAGTCCTATTCCCAGAGCCGTTGTCCTGAAAACTATGGAGATACGCATGCGTCCACCCCAAGACAGCGTAGAATCTGATACCGAACTTTACTGGCTTGCACTTCATATACGAGCGGGCTGAAGTGCGTCCTTTGCATCGCACAGTATTCTCGTCTAACGAGCTGACCCCCACCGGAACAGCCATCGAAGCGGCATTTCTGGCAAAGTGCTCCAAAAGTGGCCGACTATGCCAAAGCGGATCCACCAGTGCAACGTCTGTATCATATTCGGCATATGTTCGGAGACAAGAACGAATATTCATAAAAGCGTCACGTCCCATCACCTTCTTGAAGAAAGGAATGCCAAGCAGCTCAGAATTGCACCAATAATCACGTAGTCGATTGAGACGGTGGACCGACGCCGCGAGCTCAAGACCCAGATACGCAAGCAGCTCGTCCATCCTCAGAGGTTTTGTTCGTTTACCACGCTCGAGCAGTTCCTTAGTCGTCCACGCTCTGACACAGTTCAGGCAGGAGCCGTTGAGAAACAATCGAAACAGTCCGAGCTCTTTCTTGTGCGCAAAGGCGCGCCCGATAAGCTGCGGTTTCATCAAATGCAGCCCACTTCTTTTTTTCCATTTGCCACAATATTGTACACTCTCATACAACTCTTTTTTTTCTGCTGGCTCTAAAGCTCTTATGACAAATTTCTCTTCATCACCAGCGTCCTCACAAGTCTCTCCTGCGGCCTCAATGTTGCACTCCGCAGCGTTCTCGACAGAATTGTCTTCTTCATTACTGTAGCAGTGTGAAGCGTAGTTTAGCATTGAGGTCATATTTTTGTAGCACGGAAAGTAAAAAAGTCGAGCTAAGCGCGATTGTCAGAGAACGTAATCTGGTTGTGGCCGTGTGTTTTGGCGGGTGTCATGGCCTTCGGAGGATCTTGAGCTGCGAACGCGCATGACATCGATCTCCAAATTCCTTTCAATGTCCGAGGAGGCCTATGGACATACAGAGACTCCCAGGAGTGTAAAGTATGAGGTCGAGCGCAAAGCAAACGTGGTAGCTCTTGATATCTCGAGATAGCAGGGGACCTCCAAACTGTTCGTTATTGGTGCTGTTGCCTTAAAATCTAGCGATGGCCAATGACGTTGAGTTTGCTTACTTCTAGTGAGCTAAACATAAGAATAGTGAACACTTGGCTCGCTTACTACCAAGTGTTCTCGACCACACCCAATGACATTCGCATGTTAAGTCTATTTTAACACATATAGGCTTTCAGTGTCCAAAGGGTTAAGTACCCTACCAACTTCAGAAATTGCCAAAAGAAGTCAAAGATGGGTCCCATCGCAGTGATCCACGCATGCACGGATGCAAATCAACCTTTATTTTTGATAATTTTTATGAACCTACACATTATAATTATATCCTGTTTCGACCCCTTTTAAGAAGGTCCTCTGATTTGCATCTAGCCTTCTCTTTCTTGATTCATTTTGCTTCTACTTCTCCATAATTGTAGCTAACACGATTAGCTTTTTATCGAGCCGTCGAATGTCAAAAATGAAGGAAGAGCCGTGAAGTTATGCTTGCTTAGATCCGGCACAGATGGTCCGAATGAAAAAACTACAAATTACAAGTTGAACGGTTAGATACCAACGGTAAAGTTACAAGAGCCATCTTCGTTGTGCTCCGCCTTGTTGCTTGCTGCAGCCCTCGTCCGCTACCGCCGCCCGTGGACCAAAATCAAAATGCTTATTGTGTAAACGCTAGAAGAAATACATTTACCACGACCATGAAAAATATGTGTCCAAAAGCTTCGCTATTCCTCTTGACAGAGACATGCAACAATGTAAATATATAGCACAGAGGACGTTAGCGAATCAATTTGCGCTTGTCCTCCGCTATCAGAAGTTGCAGCATGAAGAGCAGCACACTTCTAGCAAACCTGAACTTCAATAGCTTGTTCTCGCAAAACCACGACGCATACGTGGTTCTGGCTGGGCATACCCAGTGGAACAATCATTCGCACTCACAAGACTCGCCACCAAACAGGTTTGGCACTTTCCTCGTTCCTTCTGGACATTGCAGATGAGCAGAAACTCGGCCCATAAAGTTCATATCAGAGCACTCAAAGCATCGGTCTCCGTACGGAGACCTGCGCAGAAAAACACTTCCGGATGGGCATCGCACACACTTACCATCCAACGAGAACTCGCCGTCGCCGCAAGGAACACAAACGCCATCCTTTTCACCTTGCCCATACCGACATTCACATCGACCAGTCACAGCATTGGCTGGATTCCCATCCTGGTCCACAAGAGCACATAGCTGGCAGCTTATGCCATCTTTCCGCGAAGAAAAGTGGTTTGGAGCACAGGGAGTGCACGTATCCAACTCGAACTTATTACCGACGCAAGTTGTACAACGCCCATCTTCCATCAATTTGCCGGGAAGCGGACATTCAAACGCATTGCACCCATATTCCGTAGCACTCGATCCCAAGCCGCATTCGGTTGAAGGATCGACGCAGTTGAAGCTGAAGAAACCAGAACGGCCTAAAAGTCCATCGGGGCACGCCACACATCGCGTCGCGTCGTCCGGGTGCGTGTATTCGTTTGCAGCACATTTGGAACACTCCAAAGCGCCTTCTGCGCTGATGTAGCCTTTGTCACAACCACTGCAGAACGGCTCTTGGTAGTAGTCTAGCTTCTCGTACTTGATCTGCGGTACTCCAACTGGAGTGCTTTGCCAAAACGTCCCGGCTTCACATCGTTTGCAACCGCCCTTGCCATCTGCGGCGGTCCCAGGATCACACTCACATAAGGCGTTCTCGAAGATGGTGCGGCTGCCTGCAGGTCGTTTCCCTGGAGCACAAGCGAAGCATCGTTGCGAAGCACCTCCAGAGCTCACCTGATTATGACCACACCTAACGCATTCTTTTCTTCTAGTATTCAGGCGTTCTCCAGGGGCGCAAGCTCGGCATTCTCCGTCCGCAGCTTCGAAGGTGTTTGTAGGACAGCCAGTGGTGGCGCTTTTACATCCCGCCGGGCGATCTCCAAGACTTGAAGTTCCTGCCGGGCATGGCTCGCAGCTGGTTGATGATATGAGCAACCGAAAAGTACCGGCAGGACATGATACGCATCCAGTACCATCTGGCGTGGCGATGGTACCGATCGGGCACAGTTTGCACTCATCAGAAGCAGTACGTGCCGCAAACTGGTTGGGAGGGCATTTCTTACATCCTAGCTGTTCCGCAGAATACGCCGAGTCGAATGGAAAGCGCTTCGACCCATCCGGATCCGGTATTGTCCCAGCAGGGCACCGCTGACATTTTGTCGCTCCGAGCACACTTGACATTCCTGGAGGACATCGGCTGCATGAGACGCCGAGCGTCGTTTTGAAGAAGCCGTGACGGCATTCGAGGCACCTTGAACCAAATTCTTCGAGTTCAAATCCTGGATTACATGTTGTGCATCGAGGCTCTCCAAAGGCAGTTGGATACAAGCCGTCGGGGCAAGAGATGCATCGATCGTTCTCTAGCCTGCTTCCGGGAGGGCAAAGCGCGTATATCGCGGTGGCGAGAAGGATAAATTGGACTGCGTGCAGAAACATTTCGGATGTGAGAGTGTGTTCGGATGCAAAGTACAGTAGTTACAAAAGTGAGCGGAATGATGTGGAGTTTCTTATATAGGCTGAGCTCACCGATTGTACGCCGTTCTGGCTGAGTATGGCGCACGGCATTGTTTTCTCACATTGTACCAAACGTGTATCAGCGGTTTGGTATGTGAGCACACGGTTCTACACAGTCAGCTGTGAAGTTCCCCCCCAGTGGCTGGATACAAACAGATTGCTCCAGTAATCCTGTGGTTCTAAACCTGGCATAGTACATGAAGGCTTCATGCGAGGACCACTTGCGGGGAGAAAGCACAGCAAGGAAATGGAATTTTTGAAAAAAGCGTCATATCTTGATAGATCTCGAGAAACCCCTGTGTATGCCTTCGTGGCCTCGACAGCGTACAGCAAGGAAAACCTTCGAACAATCTCTGTCACTTCACGCCCTCTGTCCAATACTAAACCCTCAACAACCGCAGAGCCATCAAGACGGGACATGATATCCACTTGTGGCCCGATATCTGGGATGGCTCTCGGTTCACCTCTAGCTAGCAGCAACGCGTCCTGCCCAGATCACTCACTCAGATTCTATATTGCACAATAAAAGAGTGTTGCATCATACATCACAATTGTGAATTTGTGGCTTGACCTCGAGGTCTTTTCCTGAGCTGCCAGTCACTTGATACGAGTTACTTGATACAACTGCTTTATCGCCCCAAACGGGTCCAGCTCTGCTTAGATCTGGGTGTGTCAACAAACGAGTCATTGAGCAACGCATGGAAGGCGTCTTATCCTCGGCTTATGCTGTTGCGGTGTGGTTTAAAAAATCATGCTCCCATGACCCGTGGGCCAAGTCCAGCTTCAAGTGCGGACTAGCGGAGAAAAGTAGTCGAGCGGTTTTCCCTGCCGCTAATGCACTAGTGCTGGTCGCTTCCGGGGCACAAACGTAGCTTGGTTGCCATGGAGCCATTCTTGTTTCTCTTGATCCAGGAAACGGACTCTTGGAGAATGTTAAAAGAATCATGATGATGGTTTGTTTCCCAATTTCACCTGCGATCAATCGTTTGCGCAGTGGCGCTGAAACTGTGACCCCACGCGGACGCAAGTGCGCCAAATCCAAATCAGCTTAGAATTCTGATTTCCAGCTCTCGCTTGGCTAATTGATCACGGAAAAGAGCTGGCCACGTTTCCCAGTTATTAAGAAGAATTGAACAAAAACTCTTTTTTGAAATTTCCATTACAAGTAGCGAGGTGTTGCACGTGTCCACACCCGTTCATGGAGATATGGGTAAACGCCCCATCTGCCCCAACCTCGTTAGGTGGTCACATAGGAATTAGTGAAAAGCTATATATATGTATATCAGCGCCGCAACAGTTATAGGGAAGGCTGATTTTGTTTATATAATTGCTACAGACACTGCTTGTTGGGCACGTGTGCACGTGGGAGGTTGGTCTAATCTGTGCTTGTTTCGTACTTGCATTTTTCTGCGTGATTCATGTTTTGCAAATATTCTGGAACGCTGCACACGTGGAGAGCTGCACACGTGGAGAGCTGCACACGTGGAGAGCTGCACACGTGGAGAGCTGAACGGCTTTCTGCGTTGCCACAGTGGTCGTGTTGCATTTCTTCTTTCTTGGTGCAGGAGGCGCAGTGCCTCTCGCCCATGCATCTGTTGCTCCTTTCCACTTGCGCCGAACAACCCCTTCTAGAGTAGCACCGCCATGCGGCAACGCTTCTCAAGCAAGCAGCCCTGTGTCTTCAAGTCCTCAGCCCCGTGTCCAACTCATTTTGCTCTCCATACATTGCAATGAAGCGTCATGACGCCCCCACACAGCTGCCCATCTCCAGCACCATTTAACACACACAAAGTCCAAGCACAACATCCACAGTCGCCACACAAGCCACAACTCTCTCGACCCCGATCATCAGCTACCCTCGATCCCCAAAGCTTGTGAAACAAACCTGTCACTATGAAGTTCCTGCGTCTTCTCGGCCTTCTGGCTGTGCTCGCACACATGTTGGCGCCATCAACGGCGGGCCGAATTTGTCCCAATCGCTGCCACAGCAACCGTCAGCTCGCCGTCAGTGACTGCGAAAACTATAACGACCAAATCTATGCCATGTGTGAGGTGAAACCCTGTCCGGGAGGCTTTTCATGCACGCTGCCCGAAAACTCTTTTCTCATCCCGTACGACCAGCTTTCACAGTTCGAGGCGGTCATCGAGTACACCTGGTCCGCGGAGCATCGTGACTTGGACACCAGCACCAGATGGATGGGCGTCGACGACACCAACGTAGGCTTTTCATGCAGCAACAACTCCCCATTCCTGCGCTTTAGCGGCGACAGCTCCAGCTACGGCGGAACTGAAGTGGTTGTCCTCGATATCATGCTCGCCGCACGAGATCAGTTTGACGACTCGGTCGCCATCGAGGCGTATGCTGGATGGCATGGCTCTGAGAACCATGGCGCTGCTCAGATGTCGCTTTATTTGCGACGGAAGAGCAACGGCGTTCTTGTCACGGGCACTATTCTCACCACTCCTATTTCTCCTGGATACCAGAATGGTTGTGCCTCAACTCACGTAGCTACAATCACGTACTTCCATGGTACTGAGCATTCTCGATTTACTCTTCAACGAGTGTAGTGAGCGCATTTTCGACAGCGATGTCAAACAGATGTCCAATAAAGCAAACATGAAAGGATCATCTTGCCATTGAGCACCACTCAAGTGTAGAAAGACCGTCTGCCACTTTTTTTTTCAGGGGAATACGCCACGGGGACACCCGTCCAAAGCGAAATTTACCGTGCATGCCACATACCAATAATGAAATCCCTCGTGTGTCGTATGGGTAACATCATGCAGTAGCCTGCTCTTGGCGCCCGCTTCACACTTGGGCACACAACGTAATACTGTTGTACAGGCTCAAGCATTCAATTGCGCTCTTCTGGAGCCGCCGACGTGTGCATAGGTATATCCGTTGGATATACGTTGCAAAAAAGGATTAGACAGACAGGATGAAGACAAGACACCAAAACAATGGTTTGGATGATGGTTTACTGCTGCACTTGACAGAATCGATGGCCACGAGCAGATTGATAAAAGAGGCCAAGCTTGGAGGCGCGGCAACGCTTACCACCAGGGTGCTGCGAGCGGCTGAAATCCGTTTCGGTCGAGCCCCGTGGGTGTGGCGGCGAAGTTGGATGCGGCACACAAGTGGAGTGCTCCAAACTGCTCACATGCGCGCTTCCATCCCAAAGCCAAACGACGGCGCTGGCGTGCACAGCGAAACGACACGTGGAACATCCGGCATGGAGAACTGGTGCGTGGCCACGTGTGCTGCCACCTGCACTGGCACGTCCCACACAAACAGCGTGCGGTCGTACGACCCCATCTCATCCGGCTTGATTTGAAACCAAAACTCGTTTAGCCTAAAAACGCCTCATTTGAATTAAATATAAGGTTATTGTTGTCACTCGCGCATGAATAAAAGGCATATGGCGTTGGTATGGGACACCACAATGCTTTAAATTGCGGCCTCTTTCGTGAAGTAGCCGCACTTACAAAAATGGGTTTCACGACATTCATGATGATGTTATTCGATCATCATGATGATGTTATTTGACCGTTAAAAACCACTACAAAAAACAACGTGCATTAATTTAAATTGGAAGAAATTGGATCAAAGTAGCCGCTGCGTGAAGATGTATACGGTGGGGTTCGGAGAATGGGCCCCAAACAATTAATTGGCGCCAATTTTCCTAATAATTATTCTGCGCCCAATTCACTCTGTAATTACTCTGCACTGCCCAAATTCGGCTTGCGAGTACCACAGCTCACCGAAGCGTTCCAGGTAGCCGTCGCTCGTTCCGAGCCGCACGTCGCTGCCGTCTGCCTGCCGATGCGTCACTGCACGGGTCCCGCTCCAGCCCAAGCGGTATCTGGAGGTGGAAAGGCGCTGCTGCTGCAACGCGTGCAGCTTGGCGCCCCACGCCTCGTCGTCACTCGTCGCAACGCACGCACCGTCGCCCACGCGCCAAATCCTTCTCTTTCCTGTGAACCCTTCCCGCGACACAACGTACGACCCGTCCTCGTTCAGGCCCACCTCCACGACCGACTCGTCGTGCTGCAGCGGCCGCGCCACCTCATCTCCGTTCGCCATATTCCACACGCGAACAGTTTTGCGCAACCCAACAAAACTGCGGCAACGGAGACACACATAAGCCATCCACCAAGCCCTCACTCGAGCAACAAGACTCACAATCCGCCGCATCAAACGCCGCCGCGCCCAGCCGCCCGCCCCCTCACGCCAGCGCGTGCACCATCGCGCGGCGTACATCCTCGCGCAGCACCGCGTTCCTGAGCGGGTCGCGCTTCCCGTGCAGGAAGTTGCAGTGCCTGCCGTACGGACACGCGCCGCTGCTCTGGAAGTTGCGCCACAGCTTGGTCTTAAAGTGCGGATGTAGCTGCACGGGGCGCAACTCTTGGCGCCCGTGCGCGAATTGGCACTTGCGCCCGTACTTGCACGGCTGCTGCTGCGCGAACTGGGGGCAGAGCTCGGTCTTCTACAGCGGGTTTCGCTCAGCGACCGCGCGGCAGCTGGTAGCTTGGGCGGCGACGATGGGGGCGGGGACGGGGACGGCTTTTGCGAGTGGATAGCGTCCAGGTGGGCAGCGACCGCGCGGCGGCCAGGCGGGATGGCGCGTACGCGCGCGACGGGGTGGTGGCGGCGGTGGCGGCGGCGACGGCGACGGTGGCTTGCATGATGAACGGCGGTGAACAACGGGCGCGCGAGGCGGGTCCAAAGCACAGCAGCAGCAGCGGAGGCGCGGTGGCGGCGGAGACAGCAGGGAAGAGGGAGGGCGTTGCCAGGCGGGCGCCGTTGCGCCGCGAAAATCCTGCAGACGTAGCGTGCGACGCGCCACGCCCGCCGACGCAGTTCGACGCACACGTTTTCGGGCGCCGGCAAGGCCGCTGCCGCCCGCCCGCGGCGCGGCGCGGAAGTGGGCGGTACGCGGCGGCTACGCGCGCACGCGCGGAGGTGACGTGAAGCGCGGCACGTGAGGCGCACGTGAGGCGCACGTGCGGCGACGTGCGCTCACCGCCTTTACAGTGGTAGAGCGCTGTCATTTGGTTGCTTCATTTGCACTTTATTTCCGCTTTCTCAACCCGCGCAGCATCAAGAAGGTACGTAAGCACAACCTCAGCCATACCAAACCTTCTCTACGCCCACATTTCTGAGCTGCACTCAAATTGGACCCGTAGCGCCACACTCAATTTGGTCACCAGTCAACATGATCATGAAGCAAAACAACCTGCAACAAGCCATCCCATCTGCCAAGCAAACAGCAGTACCACCCGCGCGTACAATACTTTAATCTTCCAATACCGTCATCGCCACCAACATGCACCCCAAATGTCCCCGCTCGCCATTCCAAATTAGAATTTCCAATACGCACCATCAGCACCATCAGTGAGCTATCTGCTCTGGTCTCGGGTCATTTTCGACTTGAAGGAAGTGGCATTGCACGCCGTACGAGCACCTGCCACTATCCACGAAATTGCGGCAAGGAGCAGTTTTGAATTGCGGGTGTATCTGAATGGGCCGAAGCTCGTGAGATCCGTGCGCGTACCGACACTTCGCCCCGTAGCTACACTGGCCATCTTACTCATATTGCCTGCATATCTTGGTCTTGTACGTGTGGCTGAGCTTGAAAAAAGCGCATTTTCTCGAGGGAGAGCTTTCTGGGAACATTCATTGCAGTCGAACTAAAAAAAGCAATGGCGCTCCTTCTTCCAAGCATCGTTGTACACTCCGAAGAGATTTGTTGTTTTTACTTTTCATATAAGAATATCAAAACCGTACCAAATATGCCTCGCAAGGGGTCTCGCAAACTCTTTCCACTTTGGTTTCTTTATGTTTTGGAATTGGTTTGCAAGAAGATAAATCGTAAATAGATTTGTGCAATCCATAAACAAATATACATAATACTCATAGTCTGTTTGGTGCTTGGTTAAGCATCATTATACTCAATTTGTGCACAAGTAGTCACACTGGATCTGGCTCAGCTTTTAAGCCCGGTCTGATCTTAAACATGAGACCTCCCCAGGTACTCCAGAGTTATTGTACAATCAATCTATATTTCTTTGGTTCATCGCAAAGCTCCTACAGGCTAGAAAACTGGCAATTAGCTCAATTTGCAAAGCCAGTACTGGAAAATTCAGCTAGAAAAGTAGCGTTGACAGTAGCGCTACTATTCTAGAGATCTACCAGAAGTGCTGGTACATTAGACTTCTGGAGCTCGCGGGAATTTAGTGTCTTTTGGACAATACCAGGGATTCAAAACGTAAGAAAAGTATTTTAGCATCTAATGTTTAAGCACCTCACGACCCTGCAGCAAGTTGTAAACTAAAAGTAGAAAAGAACAGTCGTTAATTACGCTCAACGGCCGCAGTGAAAACGTTTATGACAAAAGAAGCAACGGTTTTGTAGCAGTTTTGCAATATTTCTACCGTAGAGATACGTTCTTTCGCAATGGGGATGGCACACATGAGGTGCGTTCTTTGTAATTTCAGAACGACTGCTTCTCGTCGTTTGTCTCCACTGCACAATAGAACAAGACTAAATGTAGTCTTAATGGGTACGGGTGGGAGGGAAATCGAAAAAACCACTAAGAAAGTCGGTAAGAGAAGCGGCGGAGGGGAACGGACCAAGAGCGGCGGCGGTGAAAGGCTGAAGAGTGGCGAGCACGAGGAGTTGTGAGCGCGCCTTCAAGCAATCGCAGCTTTGTACCGCACAGATCTCGGAGATCAGCCACATACAGTTCATAGGTGGCAGTAAACATCCCGACATGATACACGTGGTATGAATTGCAGGCGCAAATGCGGTCGTCTTGCTCCCGTTCCTCGCTCCAACGATTTGTAAATTTTAGATTTTAACTGTAATCTGTAAGCATTGTAACCTCCAGTTTCAGTGTAGGTTCAAAATAATTCAATAAATTGAATATAGCACTTTTCCCTTGTCTATCTTTTAGCACAAACTTTCGGGCGTATACGTTGAGTGATGTGATGCAATTTCTTGAATTTGTCAATGCTTTACAATTGCTACCGTATACATTTTCAGGGATAGTGCACCACCCTAAAGCACCGAATGCTATGGGAACCTGAAGAAGAAATGCGGTTAGTAAAACTCAAGAATGATGCGATTAGAGCCTAATTTGCTGTTTTTGTAAACCATTTAGTTTGCAATAAAACATTATTTTGGTACACTTTTAACACTCATCTGAAGTACAGCTTGCAGAAACAAAATTATTGGTGTCAAAGTCGACAACACTCTCATCATTAAAAATGAAACTGAGAACAATATTGTCAATTGTGGCAAAGCATCAAAAGTCCCTTGTAAAAATGGTCTTCATATATGACCGATGCATCCCAATATATTAGCCACAGCGCACATTAAGTGATTGTGAGCTGTATGTAGTGCAGCAAGATATCATTATTTTTGATTTTTGTTCTGCTTTTACTCTTGTTTTTGGTGCTTAGGGTGTGACTAAAGTGATGTCCACCGTTATTAGGGCTTTTCAAAGTACAATTTGCAAAGAAAACCTGCAAAGCTCCTAGACAATGTGCCTTTATTGATGCAAACCTAATTCTACGTTATTTGCTTGCCCAAACGCCAACTATTTACATTTTTTTGAAGACAAACTGGGACAATTATCAGTTCCAAGTTCTGACAACTACTTACCAAACCTATTAGTTGCAATACTTACTTAAAATAATAGGTATGTCGGTAGTGTATTTACTCTAAGGCTATAAATTTTGATTTGGGAGCATTTTAGCTCTTTATGGCAATTTTTTGGATGCCTTTTACGATATGTCTCGTGACGAGCTGCTTGCAAGTTCTCTTTAGCTTCAAATCTATTTTGTTGGTAGGGTAGTGATCTTATTCACGGTACGACTTTAGAGAGTAAGAAAAATGCACCATGTGACAACGGGCATATTCTTATGTCAAAATCTATAGAAAAAAGTCTTGCTGTGTTTTGGATAAAAGTAGCCGGTTTGCCCGATTGTTTCTTTAGAAGAAGCTTTGCGCTGACAACACAAAAAACCTTTTTGCTCCTCGCTTTTCTCGCGATCTTTTAATATTTGTTGTCAATTTGTCCTCGTAATTTGACACATATACGAGACCAGACAGTACAAAACTACAAATGAGACGTTTTCATTAGGATCAAAGGTGAACACGGAACTGTCATTGACTTTTCATATCTTTGTTCCGTACGAGACAAGAGTTGCACATTACGCACCCACGAAAGCCTTTAATAAACTGCTTTGTTCCTAGATAGGTGCCTCATTTGTAAATACATAAACTATGGCACGGATACAACCTTAGTTGCTAGTACACAAATGCTAAACTCCCCAAAACAACTACAAAATACTCGTGCATTCGCCACAGAATTGCCAAAACTCACGGAAAATAGGCTTGAAGTTTTTTCAAGAAACTGAAAAAGCTTGTCAAGAAGATATCCGTTAATTTTCAGTAAACAAGTACGATGATTAGAATAAAGACACACTTATAGAACACCCAGTTTTTAATACTTTCTACGAAGCTGTAGAACTTGGGGTTATAAACATGATGAAATTCACCTGAAATGAGCTCGAGGATCTTTTTAAGAGATCAGAGAGGTTTAGGTCTTCCGCTTGGAAGAAAAGTGGTAGAAATGAATCGCCCATCTTCTGTTTCAACATTTTATTTAACACTTTGAATGGTTGAAAAGTCGGGGGAACATGGGACTCCCTCGCGCGTTTATTTCGAATAAAGACAGGAACCTTTCACAGATCTCGGAATACTTCTGGCAGGTTTTCTGAAACAGACTTTATTGTACACTAAGTCATGGGAATTGGCAAATTCTTTAAAAATTTACATGTAACGGAAAAGAATAAGTTTTTTAAACCTTTCAGTATTGTCAGTGTGCAACTGATGTTTCATCCTTGCCCTTAAATCGACCACAGTGTTCAAAGGAAGAGAGCCAAAAATTCAAAGCACAAACTTTACGGACAAAATGTGGAAGTGTGAGCGTTATCGTGTAGATTGGATCTAACCAGAATCCGTAGCAGTAAAGGAAAACCTATCAGTAAAGGAAAACCTCGAATTTCATAAAGAGGCATGGACAAAAACTAAGAAGGAGAAGGTTTTGAACGTTAGTGATGGGCGGTCATCATGGACAAGGGCTACGTTAGAATGAAGAGGAATATCGGATTTATTGTTTCAAAATAGAGACTTGAGACAATGAAGCTGATCTACACGCCGTTCTGCGGCGTGTGACGGACTGCCACAGGCGTACGCGCAAGCCGCTGCGCTACGTACGCGACTCACAGTTCGGGGGAAAAGTGCGAGCGCAGGGCGCTGCCGTAAGCACTTGGCGGCCGGGCAGGCGCCGGCGACGCCGATCTTGCGACAAGTGACGGCGGGCGCGCTACAGTTCCTCAACTCGGCCTCAACTCGGATGCTTCGCACGGCGGACAACGAGACTTGCGTGGTTGACTGAGCACAACGTGCAGAGTAAGAAGTAGTCCAAAGTATCAAAGTATCTACCACCACAAAGTTACTCACTAACGGTGTAAAGTTCTGTAAAGTGTGGATGGGGAAACGGTGGCGCATACGGGGCAAACGATTAATTAACGCCAATTTCTCTGTAATTATTCCGCGCCCAAATCACTCCGTAATTACTCTGCAGTGCCCAAATTCGGAGTCCGAGTACCACAGCTCACCGAAGCGATCCACGAAGCCGTCGCTCGTTCCGAGCCGCACGTCGCTGCCGTCTGCCTGCCGATGCGTCACTGCACGGCTCCCGCTCCAGCCCTCGGCGTGTCTGGAGGTGGAAAGGCGCTGCTGCTGCAGCGCGCGCAGCTTGGCGCCCCACGCCTCGTCGTCACTCGTCGCAACGCACGCACCGTCGCCCACGCGCCAAATCCTTCTCTTTCCTGTGAACCCTTCCCGCGACACAACGTACGACCCGTCCTCGTTCAGGCCCACCTCCACGACCGACTCGTCGTGCTGCAGCGGCCGCGCCACCTCATCTCCGTTCGCCATATTCCACACGCGAACAGTTTTGCGCAACCCAACAAAACTGCGGCAACGGAGACACACATAAGCCATCCACCAAGCCCTCACTCGAGCAACAAGACTCACAATCCGCCGCATCAAACGCCGCCGCGCCCAGCCGCCCGCCCCCTCACGCCAGCGCGTGCACCATCGCGCGGCGCACATCCTCGCGCAGCACCGCGTTCCTGAGCGGGTCGCGCTTCCCGTGCAGGAAGTTGCAGTGCCTGCCGTACGGACACGCGCCGCTGCTCTGGAAGTTGCGCCACAGCTTGGTCTTAAAGTGCGGATGTAGCTGCACGGGGCGCAACTCTTGGCGCCCGTGCGCGAATTGGCACTTGCGCCCGTACTTGCACGGCTGCTGCTGCGCGAACTGGGGGCAGAGCTCGGTCTTCTACAGCGGGTTTCGCTCAGCGACCGCGCGGCAGCTGGTAGCTTGGGCGGCGACGATCGGGGCGGGGACGGGGACGGCTTTTGCGGCGTGGATAGCGTCGAGGTGGGCAGCGACCGCGCGGCGGCCAGGCGGGATGGAAGTGGCATTGCACGCCGTACGAGCACCTGCCACTATCCACGAAATTGCGGCAAGGAGCAGTTTTGAATTGCGGGTGTATCTGAATGGGCCGAAGCTCGTGAGATCCGTGCGCGTACCGACACTTCGCCACGTAGCTACACTGGCCGTCTTACTCATATTGCCTGCATATCTTGGTCTTGTACGTGTGGCTGAGCTTGAAAAAAGCGCATTTTCTCGAGGGAGAGCTTTCTGGGAGCATTGCAGTCGAACTAAAAAAAGCAATGGCGCTCCTTCTTCCAAGCATCGTTGTACACTCCGAAGAGATTTGTTGTTTTTACTTTTCATATAAGAATATCAAAACCGTACCAAATATGCCTCGCGAGGGGTCTCGCAAACTCTTTCCACTTTGGTTTCTTTATGTTTTGGAATTGGTTTGCAAGAAGATAAATCGTAAATAGATTTGTGCAATCCATAAACAAATATACATAATACTCACAGTCTGTTTGGTGCTTGGTTAAGCATCATTATACTCAATTTGCGCACAAGTAGTCACACTGGATCTGGCTCAGCTTTTAAGCCCGGTCTGATCTTAAACATAAGACCTCCCCAGGTACTCCAGAGTTATTGTACAATCAATCTATATTTCTTTGGTTCATCGCAAAGCTCCTACAGGCTAGAAAACTGGCAATTAGCTCAATTTGCAAAGCCAGTATTGGAAAATTCAGCTAGAAAAGTAGCGTTTACAGTAGCGCTACTATTCTAGAGATCTACCAGAAGTGCTGGTACATTAGACTTCTGGAGCTCGCGGGAATTTAGTGTCTTTTGGACAATACCAGGGATTCAAAACGTAAGAAAAGTATTTTAGCATCTAATGTTCAAGCACTTTACGATCCTGCAGCAAGTTGTAAACTAAAAGTAGAAAAGAACTGTCGTTTATTATGCTCAACGGCTGCAGTGAAAACGTTTATGACAAAAGAAGCAACGGTTTTGTAGCAGTTTTGCAATATCTCTACCGTAGAGATATGTTCTTTCGCAATGGGGATGGCACACATGAGGTGCGTTCTTTATAATTTGAGAACGACTGTTTCTCGTCGTCTGTCCCCACTGCACAATAGAACAAGACTAAATGTAGTCTTAATGGGTACGGGTGGGAGGGAAATCGAAGAAACCACTAAGAAGGTCGGTAAGGGAAGCGGCGGAGGGGTACGGACCAAGAACGGCGGCGGTGAAAGGCTGAAGAGTGGCGAGCACCAGGAGTTGTGAGCGCGCCTTCAAGCAATCGCTGCTTTGTACGGCACAGATCTCGGAGATCAGCCACATACAATTCATAGATGGCAGTAAACATCCCGACATGATACACGTGGTATGGTCTTGCTCCCGTTCCTCGCTCCAACAATTTGTAAATTTGAGATTTTAACTGTAATCTGTAAGCACTGTAACCTCAGTTTACAGTGTAGGTTCAAAATAATTCAATAAATTCAATATAGCACTTTTCCCTTGTCTATCTTTTAGCACAAACTTTCGGGCGTATACGTTGAGTGATGTGATGCAATTTCTTGAATTTGTCAATGCTTTACAATTGCTACATTTTCAGGGATAGTACACCACCCTAAAGCACCGAATGCTATGGGAACGTGAAGAAGAAATGCGGTTAGTAAAACTCAAGAATGATGCGATTAGAGCCTAATTTTCTGTTTTTGTAAACCATTTAGTTTGCAATAAAACATTATTTTGGTACACTTTTAACACTCATCTGAAGTACAGCTTGCAGAAACAAAATTATTGGTGTCAAAGTCGACAACACCTAATCATTTAAAATGAAACTGAGAACAATATTGTCAATTGTGGCATAGCATCAAAAGTCCCTTGTAAAAATAGTCTTAATATATGAGCAATGCATCCCCAATATATGAGCCACAGCGCACATTAAGTGATTGTGAGCTGTATGTAGTGCAGCAAGACATCATTATTTTTTATTTTTGTTCTGCTTTTACTCCTGTTTTTGGTGCTTAGGGTGTGACTAAAGTGATGCCCACCGTTATTACGGCTTTTCAAAGAACAATTTGCAAAGAAAACCTGCAAAGCTCCTAGACAATGTATGTTTATTGATACAAAACTAGTTCGGCGTTATTTACTTTCCCAAACGCCAATTAGTTACATTTTTTTGAAGACAAACTGTGACAATTATCAGTTCCAAGTTCTGACAAATACAAAAAGACGATAAATCTGTAATCATTTAGAATTACCAAACCTTTTAGTTGCAATACTTACTTAAAATAATAGGTATGTCAGTAGTGTATTTACTCTAAGGCTATAAATTATGATTTGGGAGCATTTTTGCTCTTTATGGCAATTTTTGGATGCCTTTTACGATATGTCTCGTAACGAGCTGCGTGCAAGTTCTCTTTAGCTTCAAATCTATTTTGTTGGTAGGGTAGTGATCTTATTCACGGTACGACTTTAGAGAGTAAAAAAATGCACCATGTGACAACGCGCATATTTTTATATCAAAATCTATAAAAAAAAGTTAAATTTTAAACTACTGTCTTCTTCTTATATACATTATAAACAGTAAGATTAAACAACAGTGCCAAAATTATAGCACAAGACCATTTTAGCACATAACGGTAGTTTTTAATAGTTTTTGGAGAACTAAGTTCAGCAAGACTTGCTGTGCTTTGGATAAAAGTAGCCGGTTTGCCCGATTGTTTCTTTAGAAGGAGCTTTGCGCTGACAACACAAAAATCATTTTTGCTCCTCGCTTTTCTCGCGACTTTTTCATATTTTTTGTGAATTTGTCCTCGTAATTTGACCCATATACAAAACCAAACAGTACAAAACCACAAATGAGACGTTTTCATTAGGATCAAAGGTGAATACGGAACTGTCATTGACTTTTCATATCTTTGTTCCATACGAGACAAGAGCTGCACATTACGCACCCACGAAAGCCTTTAATAAACTCTTTCGTTCCTAGATAGGTGCCCCATTTGTAATTACATAAACTATAGCACGGATACAACTTTAGTTGCTAGTACACAAATGCTAAACTCCCCAAAACAACTACAAAATACTCGTGCATTCGCCACAGAATTGCCAAAACTCACGGAAAATAGGCTTGAAGTTTTTTCAAGAAACTGAAAAAGCTTGTCAAGAAGATATCAGTTAATTTTCAGTAAACAAGTACGATGATTAGAATAAAGACACACTTATAGAACACCCAGTTTTTGATACTTTCTACGAAGTTGTAGAACTTGGGGTTATAAACATGATGAAATACACCTGAAATGAGCTCGAGGATCTTTTTAAGAGATCAGAGAGGTTTAGGTCTTCCGCTTGGAAGAAAAGTGGTAGAAATGAATCGCCCATCTTCTGTTTCAACATTTTATTTAACACTTTGAATGGTTGAAAATTCGGGGGAACATGGGACTCCCTCGCGCGTTTATTTCGAATAAAGACAGGAACCTTTCACAGATCTCGGAATACTTCTGGCAGGTTTTCTGAAACAGACTTTATTGTACACTAAGTCATGGGAATTGGCAAATTCTTTAAAAATTTACATGTAACGGAAGAGAATAAGTTTTTTAAACCTTTCAGTATTGTCAGTGTGCAACTGATGTTTCATCCTTGCCCTTAAATCGACCACAGTGTTCAAAGGAAGGGGGCCAAAAATTCAAAGCACAAACTTTACGGACAAAATGTGGAAGTGTGAGCGTTATCGTGTAGATTGGATCTAACCAGAATCCGTAGCAGTGAAGGAAAACCTATCAGTAAAGGAAAACCTCGAATTTCATAAAGAGGCATGGACAAAAACTAAGAAGGAGAAGGTTTTGAACGTTAGTGAAGGGCGGTCATCATGGACAAGGGCTACGTTGGAATGAAGAGGAATATCGCATTTGTTGTTTCAAAATAGAGACTTGAGACAATGAAGCTGATCTACACGCCGTTCTGCGTGACGGACTGCCACAGGCGTACGCGCAAGCCGCTGCGCTACGTACGCGACTCGCAGTTCGGGGGAAAAGTGCGAGCGCAGGGCGCTGCCGTAAGCACTTGGCGGCCGGGCAGGCGCCGGCGACGCAGATTTTGCGACAAGTGACGGCGGGCGCCGTTACAGTTCCTCAACTGGGCCTCAACTCGGATGCTTCGCACGGCGGACAAACGAGACTTGCGTGGTTGACTGAGCACAAGTTGCAGAGTAAGAAGTAGTCCAAAGTATCAAAGTATCTACCACCACAAAGTTACTCACTAACGGTGTAAAGTTCTGTAAAGTGTGGATGGGGAAACGGTGGCGCATACGGGGCAAACGATTAATTAACGCCAATTTCTCTGTAAATTATTCCGCGCCCAAATCACTCCGTAATTACTCTGCAGTGCCCCAAATTCGGAGTCCGAGTACCACAGCTCACCGAAGCGATCCACGAAGCCGTCGCTCGTTCCGAGCCGCACGTCGCTGCCGTCTGCCTGCCGATGCGTCACTGCACGGCTCCCGCTCCAGCCCCTCGGCGCTGTCTGGAGGTGGAAAGGCGCTGCTGCTGCAGCGCGCGCAGCTTGGCGCCCCACGCCTCGTCGTCACTCGTCGACAACGCACGCACCGTCGCCCACGCGCCAAATCCTTCCCTTTCCTGTGAACCCTTCCCGCGACACAACGTACGACCCGTCCTCGTTCAGAGCCCACCTCCCCGACCGCCGCGTCGTGCTGCAGCGGCCGCGCTACCCTCCTCCTCCGTTCGCCATATTCCACACGCGAACAGTTTTGTCCCCCGACCCGGACACTACCCACTTGCCGTCGTAGCTCCACGCCACGCAGTCTACGTCGCCGTCGTGAGCCGACATTGTGTGTGTCAAACGCCGCTCGCTGTGCACCCGTCCACACGCGCACCGTGTGGTCTGCTGAGCCGGACACCACCTGCGTCCCATCCGCGCTCCACGCCACACTGCGCACGGACGTTCTCGTGACCAATCAGCGGCGCTCCCCAGCGCTTGCCCGCTGTCCCACATCCCACAGTCGCACGCTCTTGTCACTTCCGCCCGACGCCCACACGTTTCCCATCGGCGCTCCAAGCTACGCAACGCACAAAGTCCGTGTGCCCAACGAGCGGCTCCCCCACCGCTCGGCCGCTGTCAGCGTCCCACACGCGCACGCTCTTGTCCCGGCCGCCCGACACAAACCGCCGCTCGTCCGCGCTCCACGCAACGCAAGCCACCGCAGCGGTGTGCCCAACAAACGCCTCTCCCACCGCTGCTCCGCTTCGCAGATCCCACATGCGAACCGTGCAGTCGTCGGAACCGCTCAACGCACGCGTCTCGTTTCGGTTCGGCGCAACGCAATGCACCGGTGCTGTGTGTCCGCACTGCGCCTGTGCAACGCTCTCTCCGCTCTCACCCGGAGCCCACACTCGCGCGCTCCCGTCCCATGATCCGGACACAATTTGTCTTCCGTTTCCGTTCCACCTCACACAACGCACATCACCCGTGTGACCAACGAGCGGCTGTCCAAGAATCTGTCCGCTGCTCACGTCCCAAACGCGCACGGAGCTGTCCGTCGAGCCGGACACAACACGTGTGCCGTCCGCGCTCCATGAAGCGCAAAGCACCCAGCCGCCGTGCCCAACCAGCGCCGCTCCCACTTGCTGTCCGCCTTCCACATCCCACACGCGCACGCTTCTGTCATCCGAACCGGATACAATTCGCTTTCCGTCCACACTCCACGCCACACAGTTCACAAAGTCAGTGTGTCCAACCAGCGCCTGCCCCACACCTTCTCTGCTCTCCACATTCCACACACGAATCGTGCCGTCCCTCGAGCCAGACGCAACACGCCTCCCGTCGCTGCTCCACGCAACGCACTCAATGCTACCCGTGTGACCACCAAGTGTGTGTCCCACACTACAGATATCATAACAATATGATCTCGCTCGCCTCCATCGCGCCCAAAAACCACGCGACTGCTTCATGGATCCCACAGATGATCCGCTGCTGGCTTCCCATACACGAACAGTTTTGTCAAGGGAACCCGACGCTATCAAACTGCCGTCGTCACTGAGAGCAACACACAGTACCTCATCATCATGACAGCTACCACTCTGCGTTGTCTGCCCCGTTTCCGTATTCCATATCCATATCGCCCCATGCGCAAGTCCGATCACCACTATCTTCAAATTCGATGATAACTCAACACAGTTCTGCAACACATAAGTACCCAGCCGCGTCCCAATTTCGTCGCACTCCTGTCGTTGCGTTTCAGAGAAACCGCTTGCAAAGTTGTATTGTGTAACTCCGACTGTTGTTCCGTTGACCCAGCAACACGAAAGCCGCTCTTCATCCATTTGAACTGAATAAGCAACGCCATAAACTTTAACAATGTCCAACGAAGTCGTACTTGCCCTTTGCAAAAATCCCACCGACGCCTTTGCCCATGGCTTCGGTGCACGTGCTTCCATCTCTGCAACAAACTGCTTCGTTGTCTCGCACACTGTCGAGAAGCTCAACAGTCTTCCATGGATCTGAAACCAAGCCTCTCTCACCGTGTTGTTCTCCAACACAAAAGTGCAACCCATGCGAGCCGCTCTCCGAACCATCTCCATGTGCTTCACCAATTCATCATTCCCACCTTCATGAACTTCCGCAACCTTCTTTCCCACACTCAAATCGCGCTCCACTGCCGAAATTCCGTTGTTTACCAAACGACCCACTATCCATTCCGGCTGCAATAAACAGCCACAAAAGCTGCTTCTCGTATCTCGCACCCCGGAGTGCCCGACACACGTTGTCGTGGAGATAATCATCATCTCGCATATTCCACCATTCCCACTTTCCCGTTCTCGATTTCTGCCCTTGGCTCAACTTCTTCCACTGGCTGCTCGCTGCTCTCATCAATTCTTACGCTTACGTTGTAGCAACACGGTTCGGGGTACCAACGCTTCAAACCACTCTTCTCTCTCGAAAGCGACTCAACAACTTCTTCTTCCGAAGGTGCCTTCACTTCCGCTTCTTGTGCTTCCTCAAGCACCGACTTTTCGTGCTCGATGTAGTTATCAACGAGTGATCGCCAGCATGTCTTCACCTCGTACCTTTCCGAGGCTTTTCGAAGTGCAATATCGAGGATGACATCATGCAACTGAACCAATACTTGTGAGTTGAGCTTAAACCTACGTACAAGATTCACCTCATCGAACGCCTTCACAACTTCATCAGTTTTCTCTAGATCGCAAAAACCCCACAAGTTTCGTAACATGTGAATCGGTACCATCTGCTGCTTCTCAACAACACACAAAGCGCGAAACAACTTGCCGAAAGAAATGCCATCGCGATCAGACTGCAAAAAGTCCAACGACGAATCTACAATCATCCTGACCGAACCGTAGGCTTCTGCATCATCATCCTCTATACTTTGTTCCTTTGAAAGAATCAGATGGTACACATGCTCCCAAGAGCGTGCAACGTCATCCTTGCATTGCCTGCTCTCCCTTCGCACCGTCTCGCCCACAACTCCTAGTGCCACCGGAAGCCCGTTGCAGATACGCAGCAAACCTCTTACTGCTTCTTCATTCCTTTGGGCCAAGGAGACTTTCCAATCGAACTTCGCATGTTCCATCAACATTTCTCGCGCTTTGTCGCTGTATGTTTCCAGCGCTTTAAACTCAATGTATTCGTCGCATGCATCCGTGAGCTTCTGAGATCTTGTTGTATACACCAAGCGGCTGCTTTCGCTCAATAGTGTTGCCAGAACTCTCGGCACTGTCGTAGAAATGCCGTTAACCAGCCATATATCATCGATGAGCAAGAGGGCATGTTTGGTTTTTGAACCAAGTCGACGCAGGCATCTACAGCTTCCTGTAACTCTTTCGAGCCCCTCAAACCTTTCGGCCAGAGATGCATTGCCAGTACGTTGCACCAATGTAGCAATTCCTGTTATGACTTGTGATAAGGTAGCCTGGTTTCCCAGTTGAATGTACAGCACGCCTCCAGTAAACTTTCGCTTGATATCTTGAACCCCCGCCAGGCCTCGCAGTGCACATGTCTTACCAACACCGCCCATCCCGACGGCTACCACTCCAACTATCCTGGAATTACCTTCCTGCAATACAGCGGCCTTCAGCTTGCCCTCGCATGTTGAAGTAGAGCCATAATCCAATATGAGTCGTGGTGGGTTCGGAGGCACATTACAATGGGGAACAAACCCATGGTTCATGGACTGTTGTTGAAGCTCTCTGGACACCGGTGCAACTTTATCGCTTAGAAACTCCAAGCACTTGTTCACACTTTGTTCACAGCGATCTAAGATTTGCTTCATGCGATTGACGCGATCGGTGTACCTGGCAGATGCTATTCGCGACTGCCACTCCACGAGTGCCTTAAAGTCCTCCTCCAAGGTTGTGAGATGCGCGTGTAGTATGGTGTCCATTATGGGGTCATCGGCAACAACTGATTCCAGCGTGGGGATCAGACGTCGAATATCTGCTACATGGCGTTGAAGTAGATCCAGCTTGGTGCGGTTGTCGCTGGTGAGGTCCTGGCGTTCGCGCAAGCGGTCTACGACAGCAGGAACCTTGTCACAAAAAGCCACCAAAGCGTTAACCACTCCGGCGGATGCTGCTACAACTGCTGCCATGGTTTTTTCGGTACGCAAATGACGGTAGGATGAATAAACGGTGATCGATGGCGGTACAAGGAGCTCTGCGAACAGAACGTGAATGACTGGGGTGCGGTGCGAGAGTGGTCTTAGTCTTATAAGAAATGAATTCACATCGGTACAGCAATGCTTCCTAAAAGTATTTACAAATCGAAGCGGAAAGGCGCACAGCCATGTCTGACGCGCTGAGTTGGCACAGTAAGGCTCCACGATGGCCAACTCTTGGAATTAAATGTGTGGCGCAGAGCGCCGCGTAAGTTTGCTTGCAGCTCTCAGTTGGCATCGCAGGAGGCTTCTTCCTCCACAAGGAGACAAAAGATCGTTACGGTCACAGGCTATTGGCGGCAGCCACGCGGTGTTTGTTGGCATAACGCAATCCTGTGATGCGAGATCCACTCTCGAGGTAGTCTCGTAGCGCGCCTTGAGCTGGATACAACAAAAACGAAGGCGTCGCCCGTTGAAGCCCATCGATGACAGCTGTGCTCACAAGCATTACTGACAGTATAATATATATACATATTATGTGAGCTTTTTCTTGTTTGAGTGGATAGCAAAATACCGCAGACGCAATTGCTGGACACGTTGCTTGCGTTTTATCTCTGGTTTCATGGCACTTTCTTAGAAAAAATAACAAGGCCCCCTGACCAGTGCTTTTGTCCGCATGCGCCCCCTGCAGCCGCTGCGCCGTCTGCCTGCAAGTTTGCGCTTGTGAACTTGTATTTGTACTCCTCTCTTGTTCTGTCGAGCTCCCTTTGCCTACAGGGTTACACTGATCTCGGCAATGACATGCGCTTCCTCCATCGCCGCCGTGCGAACACTGCTTTGCGGAAATCTTGCTTGCTGATCTCTGAACCTTGCTTAAAATAATTCGTTTGCGTGGCTCCACTATAGCAAAGATGTTGTACGTGTACAGTACTTGCATAGTTTCTACGCTCAAATGAGAGCTGCAGTCAAATATTCGAATGTTTGGAATCTTGACCAGTCATGTGATTCCACTTTTTGAAAGCTGCCTCTTTCCCCGCTTTGAATGATGTCAGCATTCTTGACTGGCATCCCAGTTCAAAGTTTGATTGCATTCAAACTTTGAATGCTACATCACTCAAAGTTTGACTGATTTTCGACTGTACACGTAGTAAATCCCTTTGGAACACATCGCACACACGTACACATGTCAGCAAAAAACTAACAATATCATATTGCATTTGAATGATTTTTGACTGTTTGACTGGTTTTTGTGAAATTGAAGCATTTTCTCTGAGTAGCAGTCAAACATTTGAATGGCCTTTTTTCTAAACTTTCGACTGGGAGCAGCGGGAAAATGTCCTTTTTGGAAATATATGGCATACCTGCGGCCGGCGCGGCGCCGGGCGCAGGTTAATTCAAAACGACATGCCCTTTAACCTAGGTGCACTCTCAGACTGCCCCATTTTTATCGCAAGGCTCCTATAGGGATACAAAACTTGCAATTAGCTAAATATGCCAAACTAATTTAAGCAAATCCAGCTAGAACAGTAGCTTTGGCTACTGTTCTGGAGATCTACCGCAATTGTTTGTAAATTTTCAGTTCTTAACGCTATGCATAGAATACTCAAATTCTAGCCCAAGACTGTATAGAAAATCAATAATTCATTTAAAACAAGCGCCTTGTCACACATAACCGTTGAAATACTCTTAGCATGCATGATGTGATCGCAAAGCTCCTACTACGGAAGCAAAGCTAGGTGTTTTGATCTAAAGTGCACAATTCTCAATCAAAATCTGCTTAAAAATTAGAGGTCTGCATGTTTTTGGTAATCTCTTTCGAAATTGGCGGGGTGGCAAAATCTACCGCTTATATATAGAAAGCTTACAACTGTTACAAAAGTAATGCCACTGAGGTGCATATTTTGATCTACAAATGCGCCGTGTCACACGGCGCATTTTTCTGTCTTTCTGGACAGACACCTCGTTTGCATCATTTAAGTACCAACAAATGAGAATGCAAGGAAAAAAAAAATCCAGAGTTTCCCAGATTTGGCTTTGTAACTAGTTTGACTCCAAAATTTCCTTTTCTTCATATTAACCCTCTACAAAGATTTTATTCCTCTTCGCACCAAATGCTTGGTACTGTGAAATAACGCCTATCTCTAAAGACTATTTTAAACCTGTCGTATGCAAAGTAAATTAGCAAATTAAAAAAATAAAACGAAAACTCAAATGAGTTTTTGGTTTAGCATCCTAAAAAACGATTCCAAAAAGAAATTCTTTTTTCACAATCGAAACTGTTCTCAAAAGAGCTTTGCGACCATTTTCTTTGAGAAGCCAGCTTCTCGAAGCGCTGATTGGATCACAAAAGCACTAATATTTAACAGTAGAAAACAAACACACTCTAATTTTCTTGTCTGATACTTAACCACAAAAAAAACGAATTAACTATTTTCTGGATTAACGTAAGTCCGAGAAAATTATAAAATGACTTTTGCAGATTTTGTCTATATTTTCTACGTTCACTGGCTCAAGGCTAAATTTCATACCGAAAAAGGCTTTCCTGTGATCCTGTTACAGACCGGATTTTTTTGGTGGAAGCATGTCCTTTTATTATTGTCTATTTCTCTATACCATCAAATGTTCATTGTTGTTACAACCAGTTTATACGTACATAGTTTCTAGTAAACGTTTTGAGGTTGTATTGAGCACGAATTGTTTGAGAACATTTTCTCGAATAGAATTTTTCTCCCTGCACCAAATTCCGTGAAGTCGTTATGCCTTCTAGCAAGAATAAATATTTTGCTGCTCATCGACGTAGATTGAGTTACAATTTTCACACCAACCCTAATGTCCCGTCGTCTTGTATAAAACAGTTGATCACACGAAGCATAAATCATGATGATTCTTTTATTGCGAATGACTACGTGAGTAAGCTATAGGGCTTTGGGCTCTTTTTCAGAAACATGCTTCTCAAAGTTCTCATTTTTAAAAAAAAGTAGGACCGCAAAGGTTAAACTGTACTGTTAATTCCTTTTGGGTTTATCTTACATGTATCTATGGTTTTTCAAAGATACGTACACCCCGTGACTGCAAAAGATTTGGGGCACACTAATTAAGGTAACAAAATTAAGGCAGGGGCACAATAACCAATGTGGGTCACAACAAATAGTTCATTACACTATTTACGGTTGTTGGTGATATATGAAGGACAACACTTGTAAAGAGGAGGTTTTGAGGACTTAGTGAATTTTCCGCATTGATGCGTAGAGTCGATATATGAGCTGTACCGCCGCTGGCGGGGTGTTGTGGTCAGACGGTTTTTGAGGTTTGTCACGTGGGATGCACGGCTTGCACTACCGCCCAGCGGGCGCGACGGGAACACGTGTTGCACGGATACCCAGGAGGCGATGCCACCAGCATTGCTGTATTTACTAGATATATTTGATACTTTATCTGGCGCGGCGCGCCCACTGTCAGGGGCCGTGCCAAGCCCACTACTTAGTAGGTTGAGCTATGCTCCCTCAGTAAATCACCCTTGTCAAGCAAGGGCTTCCTGGCTTTAACTATCACGCCTTCGCAGGACTTTTCACCTCCAAGTGGGAGTGACAACCGCGTTGTTCACGTAGAGTTACCCACCTTTATGGCACTTAGAGTATTACCACTGTATTTGTGTGTTGTCTCGACTACTGTCGTATAATTGCCCCAGTATTGGGTTTTGTTTGTGTATTAACGCACCTATCCCCACTTTTATGGACCCCCCTTTGCCCTTTTTTGGGTTTTTTGTACTGCCCACTCTCACGTGGCTCGCCGTCCGACATCGTGTCGTCGCCGTACCACTCTTACGAAACTCAGTCTTCAGACGGCTCTTCGCAACATGTCCCTACACGGTACCCGGTCCGCACTGTACACTCCGACGCTCGTCGTGATGGTTTGACCTCGGTTTACACCCGACTAGTCGTGTCATTCCCGGAATGCTCCGTTCACTGTGCTACCTCCCCGAGAGGAAGATTCCGAACATCTTCGTGGCTGTTTTGCTTTTCCTGCCAAAGGCGTTGCACTATAAAGTGGTCTACAAACCTAGAAATCGTGCTTTTGGATTGATTCCGAAGTTTGGTTCATTCTCGAGACTTCTCTCGTATCGTTTGTCTCTTTTAGGAAGTTTATTTGAATCCCCAGCCAATTGGCTGTCGGTTATCACGTCATACGGTTGTTTTGATTATGTCGTCATCGGATCGTCCGAAGGACGCGCAGTCAGACTGGACGCCACGGATTTGCCGCTTCCCTCGCGGATCCCGACCCGTTCACGGTGCCGTACTGAAGGGGTACCGGATGCCGACGTCGCTCCGACAATGCCTAAACCTCCGCCCACGTCGTTGATTAACCCTCGTCGGGGGTGATGGTCCCGGCTCCTGCCGTTGCTGGTCCCGCCTCAATCGTAGGAGGTACGGTCCCTTCCGTAGCTCCCACTTCGGAGACACCTCTGAAGGCTACTGTCAATGACACCCCCCACTTAACTATGGAAGAGCAGTTCCGCTCATTGCGGGCTGCCCACGCTACCCTTGCTAAGGAGCTTTCTTCTCTTCGAAAGAAGGTGGAGGATGCTGCTTTGCAGACTATTTCTGAGGATTTCCGCGTTATTGCGTGGTGATGTCAACTTTCTTCTTGAGGCTTTTGGAGGACCAACTCACTCTTCGTGGAGGACGTGGCTGAGAAGTTCACTCGCCTCCGCACCCGTCTGGAGACAATCGAACATACTGTTCTTGCTGGAGCTAACCCTCTGGCAGAGCCAGCCACTGTCTCCTATCGGGGTAAGAAGGCCAGTATTCCCAAGGCACGCAAAGAGCGGAAGGACTACGATTCTGACTCTTCAGTTACTTCACGGTCTTCTCGTCGGTCGTCTGGGACGGACACGTCCGACTCGCCGGTAGAAGACGCCCCTCGTGAGCGTTCATCTCGCTCAAAGCGGTCATCGGCCACCCAAAGTGTGATCCGCGCCCGCACGAAGGGAAGGAAGCACTCTGGATTGAAAGAGTTGAAGCCTACTAACCCTCTTTCTAAGAATCTGTTCTCCGTACTGGTATTACCGTTTGCAGAACTCTTCTTTGGACCGAACCCCCCCGGGGAACCGGAAACGTTAAGTACTGCGTCAAGCGAATGCAGCTCTCACTTCGAAACCAACTGTTCTCGGGGTGAGGACCCCCATTTTGGTGTTGGATTTCCTGGCATACTTTGTAGCGGAAGCAGACATCCTGGGGATGAATGAAGGACAGGCGTTTGTCGCGCTGCCTTATTTCCTGCGTGGACTGGCAGAGGATCAATACAACTCTGTAAGAGGCTCGTCACGTGCCTCCGAAGGAGGGGTTACCTGCTGGCCAGAACCAGTTCACTACCTTCTGAGCTCCAATGCCACTGGCTCTGCGATCCAGTCGGCCATCCTTGTTCTGTGAGATACGAAACAACGCCCTGGCGAAACAGAAACCGATTACTCGGTGCGCTTGAATAAGGCGTTCCACCGTAGTGGTAATGTTTATTCCGCTCAAGAGCGTTGTACAATGTTTGTCGACGGGCTCGACCCGGCTATAAGGACCTTGGTTGCCCGCCGTCCGGAAGAGATCCGTAAGATAACGGATTTGGAACTTGTGCAATACGCACGCGCCGAAGGCGACGCGTTGCGCGCAAGAGTCCTGGCAAGACCGGTCAAAGTCCGTTAAAGCGTTGATGTTAAAACCAGGAACCCCGTCTGCATCGATGATGGCTGATGAACACTACCAATCGGGACTATGATCAAGTCCAGTTCGCCCCGTAGTGACGTGTTATCAATCCCGACTACGGAGCTCCCAACCACCGCAGAAGCGTCGTACCAAACGGCGGCGGATGATACACTGCTATATACAGACTCGGAACCGTGTTCGCCCACCTCTTATCCCGTATGAGAATGGCGGAACTCGCGGTTCGCGGCCTGGCTGGCAGGGACTCCCGCTCGGCAGTACGATTCCCGAACGCTCGGAATGCGAACGCTCCTCGTGGATTAATCTGTCACCTCTGTTACACTCGAGGGCATACGTCACCGCAGTGCGTTTTAACCATGCGTGAATGGTCTCAAGTCATCGCGAATTATGAAGCTCTCTTGTCTGAGAAGAATATTTTGGGTCCTGATGGCATCGTACATCCGCGAAAAGATGGACATTCCACGCAACATTGCGGCTCCGATTGCCCAAAACATGGTGACCTCACACCGTCGTGTCGTTATGGAACGAACTGCAGAGAATCCTCGGGCCACGGCAGCCCTGGATCCGGTGGTCCAGAGTTCGGAGCAGCCACCTCCGGCGGAACCCGCCCAGAAAAACTAAATTTGGGAGTCTCCCCTCTTGGAGAGGCGCCCTCAGAGTTGAGGCTGAAGGCGCCTGAGACGTCCCTCCCTCGCTCCCCGGTCCGAATCCTCTCGAGGGAAGCAGCCCGTCGAAGACGTGAACTCGGAACCACCTTGGTGTTCTGCGTCGTCCGTGGATACGGGTAAGAAATAACCGGTTCCCGGATGGAGTTATGGTGATGGCCAAACGCAATTACAAGGTGTATGCCGACCTCGGCCTTTCCACCCCAGTTCATGCTGCGATTTCTCACTGTCTTAGATACAGGTGCTGGTCCGAATTTCATCGTGGAGACGACTTATACCGCCGACACTGCGGTCACAGATCCGCCGTAACGTGATACCTGAAGTCGCTGACGCGAATAACAACCCGTCGTCAAGGGTTGGAACAATTGAGTTGGTAATCCACTTGGGTTCATGCGTATTCAAGCTCGACGTCGTCGTATGCCGGACCTTGGCTGGCCCAGTCATTTTGGGTTGTGACTTTTGCGACCGCTTTGTTGAGGCCATTAGGCCCCGCCAGAGGCGGGTGGAAATGGAAGATGGGTCATCGGTACCGATTGTTCGTCGTCCTTTGAGGTGTGCCTCCAAGAAGCACGTACCTCTCCCTGCAGCACAGGAGGCACCGCCGAATTCTCGGGAATCCACGAAGCTTCGTGTTGCGTCCGCTACTCGCGTGCCCCCGGAGTCTCAAGTATGGGTACCGGTTAATGCCCGTCAGTACGGCTTACGAATCGTCCAACCACTGCCGCGTCGTTGTATGATAAATACACTCTTGCCATTGCCAATGGTGTAGTCCAAGTGGTACCGGATAACCCGTTTTACGTGCTGATTGTAATTTTGGCAAAACAACCCAGTATCTGGTAAAAACCAAGTCATTGGCTCCGTTATGCCTCACCCAACTGCGTTGGTACCGACGAAGATGACAGCCGCCGATGTCCTCCGTCTCGCTCACTCTAAGGAAAGGGAGGAGGTCAAAACTCAGGCACCGAGTCGCTCGGAAACGCTACTGCGAACACAGAGAAGAATCGCGTCGCAACGAGTTATGATCGGTTGGACCCAGTGAAGGAGTTGGAGTACCTTGATATCTCGGACATGTTATGGAGTCACACCGCGAGAAACTGCGTGAGATGTTGCGTGAGTTCACCACTATGTGGGACGGTTCGCTCGGAGAGATAGATGCCACGGAGCACCGGATTGATTTGCTTCCGAACTCTCGGCCGATAGCCCAACACCCCTACAGGGTAGGGCCTAAAGCTAGAGCAGAAGAGCGGTTCCAGGTGGATACAATGCTCCGCGCAGGCGTCATTGAACCAGCACATTCGCCGTGGGCATCTCCAGTCGTGCTGGCACCAAACCGGATGGTTCCTTGCGTTTTTGCATCGACCACCGTCGGCTGAACGCTGTCACCGTCAAGGACGTGTACCTAATCCCACGTATGGACGAATACATCGATTCACTCGGAAACACGACCGTATTCACGGCACTAGATGCTAATTGGGGATACTTGCAGGTGCCTGTCAGAGAGCAGGACCGTGAAAAGACTGCCTTTGTCTGTCATCCTGGCCTCTATCGTTTCAAATGGATGCCCTTTGGTTTGAAACGCTCCCGCTACTTTTCAGCGTGCTATTGATATCCTACTGGCCCGCTTCAAGTGGCATACGTGTCTCGCCTACCTCGACGACATCATCGTCTTCTCAGATAATCTGGATGATCACCTCACCCATGTTAGGGATATAATGGCTACCTTACGGGACGCCGGAATAACACTCAAGCTGAAGAAATGCGAATTCTTCACGGATACTGTCAAGTATCTGGGTCACATAATCCGTCCTGGACGACTCATGATCGAAGAAGCTAGAGTGAAGTCGCTGAAGCATGTAACGGAACCGCGGACGCAAACCAAACTGAGATCCTTTCTTAGATTGGTCAACGTCTCCAGACGGTTTATTCCCAACTTCGCAGACATTGCGGCACCCCTCAACGCGCTATTGCGGAAAGGAAAACCGTCGAAGCTGGAGCCGTTCACACCCGTTCAGACGGAAGCCTTTAACTCTCTCATAGAGGGAGTTACTTCAGCACCGGTTCTATCGCTGCCGAAGCCGGGACTTACCTTCACCGTTGATATGGATTCGAGTGACTACCAGGTAGGTTGTGCTTTGTTTCAGACCACCCCTGAGGGGAAAGCAAGCCAATTGGATACTGGTCCCGTTCGTTGAACGTGCATGAGAAGAATTACTCCGTTTCGGAGAAGGAATGCCTCGCCGTGGTATGGGCGCTGTGTACGGTACGCCCCTACCTAATGGGCGCGCACTTCACCGTTTACACGGATCACTCACAGTTACGATGGCTACAATCCATATCGGAGCCTTCTGGCCGCTTAATGCGGTGGAGACTGCACCTTG
This sequence comes from Gracilaria gracilis, assembly GCA_030374805.1. Lineage (NCBI taxonomy): Eukaryota > Rhodophyta > Florideophyceae > Gracilariales > Gracilariaceae > Gracilaria > Gracilaria gracilis. Next base: position 12,319 of record JARGSG010000267.1, on the reverse strand, counting down.
CAGAATTCGACTTTGACGTCACCTACAAGAAGGGCGTCAACAACAAGCAGGCAGGCGCGCTTTCGCGGCTCTCCACCACGGGGAAGGCTCTACCCATCGATGAAGAGGAGATTCCCTGTTTTACAAATGGAAGATACCTTGCTGTGCGAAGGAAATGACGTAGAAGAGTCCCGGCCGATGATACGGAGTTGGACCAGGAACTGGATGAGTTACTCGCTGCCAGCGAACCAGAGAAACCCCACCAGGGAACTTTGTGCCCGTCACGACGGAAGAGATGATTAGAGAACACTACAGAGATCCCTATTGCACGAAGATTCGGGCACAACTCAATGAAGGAGCTAACCTCCCTTTTCAGGTGAATGAAGTTGGATATCTCGTTCGCACGGTGACCGGATCTCCACAGATAGTGGTACCATACGCCTTACAGTCGAGGTACTACACGTATTGCACTACGCCAAGCTGAGTGGCCATGTGGGTGGAAAGAAGCTTTACCTTACTCTCCGCAGGAGGTTCTATTAGCCAGCAATGGCTGTAGACTGTTACGCAACTCTGCGGTTCTGCTCCGAGTGCGCTCGGAATCGCGTCAAGCTCCGCCGCCATGCGACGAAGTTGAAGCTGTTCCTCGCAAGGGCGTCGTTCGAGTTCGTAGCTATCGACATTCTCGGCCCGTTCCTCGTTACCAAGCGGCGCAATAAGTTCTTACTCGTAATAACGGACCGTTTTTCGAAACTTGTTCGTACTGTGCCGTTGCGCAGAATCTCGTCGTTGACGGTGGCGCAAGCCTTTTTAACTCACTGGGCATTTGTCTACGGTCCGCCGTTTAACCTACTCTCCGACAACGGGAAACAGTTCGCTCTCGACGATTTTTCGGGGATGTGTGCAGAATTCTGGACGTCAAGAATCTCTTTACGACCACCTACCACCCCCATTGTAATGGGCCGGCTGAACAGTATAACCGGACACTGTTGGCCGCTCTCCGTTCATACGTAGCTGACCACCCCACTACGTGGGACTTGTTCACCGATGCGCTAACATTTGCGTATAATACTCAAGTACACCGTACAACGGGGCTTACTCCATTTGAACTGGTTCTTTCTCGTACTCCACTACCTGTGGCACTCAAAACACAGCCTACGCTGGATCAGTTTCCTTCTCAAAAGGGATAACGTGACGACTGGAAGACCTGAGTTTCACAGCTGGTCCTCGCCGCACGACGGTCAATGGCGCGCTCACAAGCCGCTTATAAGCATGATTTCGACACGCGAGCATCAACCAAACCGCCGGCCCTTAGAGCAGGAGATTATGTTTTCATCCGTAAGGAGTACTGGAACCGAGGCAAGGAGAAGCGCCCCAAAATCTCACCCGTCGCGGACGGACCGTTCAAGACGATTGCGGTTGAACCCGACATTGTCGTTGTCGAGATGGATCAAAATCATGAACGCATCTCCCACGACCGCGTGGTGTTTGCACCCCCGCCGACGGATGCCCAGAGTACTGGTGAGCCCTCGACCGCTACAGCGGAGACAAAACCCACAGGCCTCACTGGTTTGCTTCGCTCTACAGAGTTGCCGCACCCGGACAAGGGACTCTCTGACCTGCCGTTTTATCGGATCCTGACCGTTTTGGTCCTGCGTTGAATTCGTCCCCGCCACGCGGCGTAATTACTCGCGCTCTCGGCGCCTCGTCAATTCCACCCCCATACCGCTCCATCTAAGGTGGAGGAGGAGCCCTCTCATCGCCATCGCATGGATAATTCCGCGCCTTCGCGTGCTGAACCACGTGCTACACGGGATAGTGAAAGGACAACTTTACCAAAGCAGCCCTCCTGGGCCCCCGGTATACCGAAGTTGCCACCCCCTGGACACGCCGCAGTGGACTCGTCAGTTGCGCCCCCGGAGCGCGGAACAGCACCGAATAAGTTCAGCCTATGCCGGCGAAGCCGTTGTCTACAGCGAGTAAGGCACCCGGAGACCGGAGCCCCGCTCACGATACTGGCACACCGCCCGAGACGCAGGTGAGCTCGCACTTCGTGAACGGAGAAGTTACGTCAGCAACGCAAGATCCAACCGCACCCGAGGCGGGCCACACCGTGGATACGTTGCCAGATGTCCCGCAGGGGAGCCCCACCCGTGTCACACGGAGCACAGTTGTGTAACACGAACTTTCAACCGGGGGCCCGAGCTCGCAAGTTATTGCGCCAACTCTTGTAAACAGGGAGGCGGAACACGCCACGGCGCAGGGCACTCACAGCCAATCGTTGCCATCTTCACGTGCACGCACGGCGAAGCCGGTCGAAGCTTGGCAACGGCCAACTTTTCCGCGTCGGCTAGGTACTCCACCACCGTCCGAACGGCCGCCACCACGCAAGCTCGCGGTACGCCCACCAGGCACCCCCGCACGGGAAGGAGCTACACCGACAGGCGGGAACGTGATTCACGGTACCGCGAGACGCTTGACCGTTGACCGACCGTGGGGAAAAGACCGCGCGAGCGAGACTGGGGACACCACTCGGTATCACCTAACGCACCCACTGCCGATGGAGAGACCTCTCAGCCGCCCACTGATGTCGTGACAACACGGCAAGGCCGGGAAGTCTTCCGAAAGGAGTTTATAGTTGACCACATCGTGGGGCATTCTTACTACCCGATGGGGTACATACAGTATCTCGTCCGTTGGTACGAATTTCCACCCAAGGCTAACTCGGACGAGCCCACTGAGCATCTCCCACGATCTAAAGTGGTGCAGTACCATCGGCGTACTTTCACGGGACTCCCGGCTACGATCGACCACGCCCAAGTGGGATAGTGCGCCCCGAAGGGGAGGAAATTGAAGCAGAGCAGGAGAACTGGAAGCAAGAAGAGGAAGGAACACTTTTGAAAGGAAGCAATACGTCTTAGACGGAAGTAGTTTTATTGTCCAGCAAGGCTAGTCCCTACGACACCGCCGATTAGCGGGAATCATGAGGAAGAGAAGACTAGGTCCCAGCTCCCTGGTTGGAGCTACCCGGAGCACCGTCGCCGCTTTTCCCATTACTGGGATTGGATCCGCCAGCAAGACGTGCCGCAAGGGCGTCTCGCATCGCGTCGAGGTTGCCACTTGTGACATTTGCAGACAAGCCCACTCTGCGGAGGAACTGCGCAATGACCGTGGCTTCGTTAGCACCCCCACTGGGAGACGCCAGTACCTCGGTCACCTCCGGCTCGTCCGGTAGAGTTGCCACAACCTCAGCCACCCTGAAGGGTTCGGCGCAGCCGTGTTGTTCGTCACCGGCGCCGCCGCGTCGTTCGACCCGTTGGTCGCCGCCGTAGCGGAAGGCTGGACCTCCATGACCTCGTCACTCGACTCAATGTCGGGCTCGTCGTCCATCATTTGGTCGTCGTCACCGCCGTAGACGTGGTAGAAGTCTTCCGCGTCGACGAACCCAACTGGATGCCTGTAAGGTATATATCTCGGAGCCATCCGGAGCGCTGCCGCCTCAGTAGCGGCTATCTCTTGCACCTCCCACGGGTTGAAGAAGATGAAGTCACCCGCCAATGGCGTGCGTCGTCCCGGAGACCGGTCAAAACCCCCATCCTCATGGCCGCGTCCGCTTTGAGCGAACGGCACACTAGCCCAATTTACACGGTCGATCACATCGAGCAAACCACGAACTTCTTCGGCGTTGTTTTCACCTCCAATTGGATGGATTCGTAGGTCAAGTTCCCGGATGGCCGCGCGCAGGCGAGGCGGAATATACCACAGTCGATACTGGTCGTAAGCCTCCCATAAGAGAAAGGCCACTGTGCGGACTACCCATTCTGTGAGCACCACGGACCACAGTCAGGAATACGGATCCTCGATGAGGTAGGAGTCGAGGTAGTAAATGACAGGGGGGAGCTCAACGTAGCTCCCTTGGCATACTTCAACCGTGGCCCACCATGTTGTAATGGGAACGTAACGGCTCTGCCGGTGGCTATGGCGGATGCCGTTAATCTCCGTATTCTGATACGGGACGAGAAACCCGAATCGGGAACGTGCGCGCCGCTCATCGTGGATGAAGCTCTGCAACCACCGCGAAACGAGATTCCCGGCGAAGATATCGGAACTCCGCTCGGAAGATAGGATGAATCCAACACGACGCCGCTTGGCGTACAGTAGGTCTTCCTCGCCAAGAGTATGTTTCGATTCCCGCCAGGTGGTCGCAATACGAAATCTTGCCTTGCGTACGGTACAACCGGAGATCGAAGCTGATGTTATCAGGGACTAGGAACTCAAAGTTCGCCAGGCCTTGCCGTGCATATCCAAGGCGGACCAATGCCGCCTGAGCGGAAGCCAGTGATTCGCCGGAGCGCCTCAGCACCGCGTTGGACGGAACGGAAATGCGTCGTCGCCAATCCCATGAGGTGGTGACAACCCACGGTAGGTTACCGGGAAGGCGATCATTTCCGTCGACATATGACGCGATGAGTGTCTCGTCAAAACGGCTGTTGGGTGGAACCACGGAGCGTTCCGGAAGGCTACCGCGTTGAGGTGCGGGTTCACGACGACAAGTTGGTCGTAGGTCGGCCACGGCATCGCTTGCATGACGTGCCGCTGCGGCACCTGTCCGACAAAGTGAATGTGTCCGCCGCCGGCGTTGTTCGACTGAAATGCGCCCGAGGCATTGCCGCTCTGCGGAAGAGAAGCTGACCGGAAACCCGTGAAGAATCCCTGGTTAGGTTGCTGACCGCTCATTAAGCTTGGAACCCGGGGAGTCGGAGGGAGGTTGAATCGATGGAGGGAGGTTGATTCGATGGAGCTCGAGAGCGAGAGGAGAGCTGTTGGGAACAGTAGAGGTCTTTGCAGGAGCGAGTGGAGTGTTGAGAAGTAGTGCGGGTTGGTCTTCGCAAGGCAAGAGGGCATCCGAGGTACTCGTGATTGCGCTTTTATGCCCTACGTTCGGAGCTTGACCCGCCATCACGGCGTTGTTTTCGCTCTTAAGGAGGGGGATATGAAGGACAACACTCGTAAGAGGAGGTTTTGAGGACTTAGTGAATTTTTCGCATTGATGCGTAGAGTCGATATATGAGCTGTACCGCCGCTGGCGGGGTGTAGCGCTCAGACGGTTTTTGAGGTTGTACACGTGGGATGCACGGCCTGAGCTACCGCCGAGCGGGCGTGACGGGAACACGTGTTGCACGGATACCCAGGAGGCGATGCCACCAGCATTGCTGTATTTACTAGATATATTTGATACTTTATTTGGCCGGCGCGCCCACTGTCAGGGGCCGCGCCGAGCCCACCACCTAGTAGGTTGAACTATGCTCCCTCAGTAAATCACCCTTGTCAAGCAAGGGCTTCCTGGCTCTAACTATCACGCCTTCGCGGACTGTTCACCTCCAAGTAAAGTGACAACCGCGTTGTTCACGTATAGTTACCCACCCTTGTGGCGCTTAGAGTATTACCACTGCGTGTGTGTGTGTAGTCCCAACTACTGTCGTATACTCGCCCTAGTATTGGGTTTCGTTTGTGTGTTACGCACCTATCCCCACTCTTGTGGACCCCTTTGGCTCTTTTTGGGTTTGTTGTACTGCCCACTCTCACGTGGCTCGCCGTCCGACATCGTGTCGTCGCCGTTCCACTCTTACCAGGCTCAGTCTTGAGACCGCTCTTTGCACGTGTCCCTACACGGTACCCGGTCCGCACTGTACACTCCGACGCTCGTCGTGACGGTTTGACTTCGGTTTACACCCGGCTAGTCGTGTCATTCCCGGAGTGCTCCGTTCGCTGTGCTACCTCCCCGAGAGGAAGATGCCGAACATCTTCGTGACAGTTTCGCTTTTCCCGCCAAAGGCGTTGCACTACAATATACTCCGAGCTCACCATGACGTACAACTTTAGGTTACTGTTAACTCTAGTTATCCGTCATGAATAGCCGAACGGTCGCCCTAATATCCTTATATGAAGGCACGGCGTCAACCCAGGAGCTCCCTTCCAGCTCCCTGGTAGACCTCTTGTGCCGATACTATTGCTTGTGAACCATCCCTCCTACAAAAAGCTACGATGAAATTCGACTGAGTCGCCGAAGGACATACGAAAGTTATGGGCCCCGGAGAGCATCTCTCTCCGATCAATATTCTAATCCCACCAAAGCTGCGAGCCGATACGCACAAACACCTGTAGAAGGAAGCGGTATTCGATTGGGCTCAAAATGTGCGTGCATGCGCCGCAGGTAACGACAACCACGCCAAGGGAAAAAGTAGTGACCTTGTATCATTCATTAGAGTTTTCTCTAAAGTAAATATGGTCAAAAAGGCCGTACGACCTGCAAAGCTCGTCTAGACTCACGAAGATGAAGCAGAAGCAGTCAACCAACCCTCTGTCATCAAGTACATCGTCACTCTGGTTACGACGGACTCTTCTGTCAATCGTCTACGCCGCATAGTGGGTTTGTACAAGCGGATTACTGCCTGTAAGCGCAAGGCGAATGAATCCATCGACGACTTCGTAAAACGCTTTTCCGGTCCAGCCTTATCGTACCTTAATCTGACTAACTATGATCACGACTCCAGTGATGGTCAGAATTTTTGGGATAACTCTACTGTTAAACGCCGGATTATTGTCTCAGACGTTTACAAACATCATCAGTAACCTTATGGCTTCCACTAAACACAGAGATGGTAGCGGTCGGGACGACATACCCATGAGTGTGACGCGCATGGAGACCATTCAAAAGATCGTTGACGCCGCTCTAAGAAGCGAAATGAACGATAACACCAAGAGCGAATGCTCTAAATGTATCAGCGCCATGAAGGCAGCGATGAAACAGCATCAGAAGTCACACGATACTGGAGAGGAGTATTCCTACATTGGGTTTCAGGACGCCGTGCGAGCCTTATAAGAGGCAGGCCGGGAAGGAAAGAACTTACGACACGAGCCGGGGCAAGAGGCCAAGCCGGATGAGTCTTCCAAAGCGTACTTGGATACCAACAAGGACTTCCAAAAGGGGAAGAAACGCAAGCGTGATCACTTCCAATATCCCAGCGCCGAAGAACAAGAAGACGAACGCGATAAATTCCCATACGGAAAAACCAAGCGTACAAGAGCAGGATAAGCGTAACGATGCCGATGGTAAATTCGAGAACAATAGGAAACCGCGGAACGGCGGACCTAAGCACCTTTTTCGACGGGAGGTTCGGGAATAGACCCGAATCACATATTAGACGAGGGCAGTTCCCTGTCGTTTGGAGTTATTAGCTTGGCGATGCGCCTATGTGAGACCTTGGGTATTCCATTCGACCCACACGAACCTAGATCGCGCTATAGAAGAGGCTGGGGTCACAATTGCGAGAGCTCCAAGGAGGTGAAGTGCTCATAGACCGTATCATTTCAAGATATGCGTAATCATCACGTAGCTCACGTTCGACCTGTTTGAGGACGACTCTCCTCTAGCGATAAGACTCGATTTCCAACGCTATTGCGTCACAGGCTTCTCGTCAAAACCGCCGACGATTACCATCAGACGCGATACCGACACTGGGCCGCGGTTAATTGAGCTTATAGAACTTGAGATCTAGACGGTAGAAGTTCGAGCGCTAAGACTGAATATGCGCCGTGGCTAACACTGTTATTTTAATTGAGAAGTTCAATTGAACAGTGTTCTGATGAGCGGAGAGCTCGAGTAAAAAGGCAAGACGACGACGTACGATCTTCGAGAGAGAGGAAGAAGACTTCCCCTCAAGTTTTTGTGCCGGTTTCTCCTGCCTGAGCGTAAATTGGCACAGTTATAACTTCGCAAAAACAAACTCACGTTCACCGTCAAGAGTTATTGGCAATGGAGGATGATGCCAAGAAGGCTGAGTCTGCCACAGTGCCGCAGTAGAAAATTGTGGCACTTGAAGCTCCACTACTGCGCAACATCGACGTTCCTTCAATCTCAGCGTTTTTGAAAGATCGTACGGTGTACGAGCTAAAAGTTGTTGAGAAGAACAGGGAACCTGGAATATCGATGACACCGACTTCGTACAAAGCCTCAATCACTGACACAGTGTTGTAAATTATGATTGATGGAAAATATGTTGAAGCGTCTGCAGTTGACGATATCACTGAGGAGATGCTCAAGTCTTGCTTGGAGAAGAACTCCAACATCGAATTCAAGAAATTACGTATAGACGAATGGGAACGCACTATTCAAAACGTTCGTATGGATATGAAGCTATCCGATGCACGAAGCCAAGTATGGCAGATAGTTGTTAACTACAAAGAAGCATTGCGTGATGCCAGGATATATTACCGCAGTTAATGAATGTCCCGAGATAGCTATCCGACATCTTTGAGAACGCACCCAGCCAAAACGATTGCGGCAACACATGGAGGAAATGATTCGCAAGGAATGTTAGACACGTATCCATAAGGATGATTTCCGATCATATGCCAGACGTTTGGATGAAGAAGCACAGGTCATCGAGCAGGATCGTAGAGGATTGGGCTCAGATGAGGGCAACATTGATAATCTGCCAATCAAGAACTCTTGGAGTCGGAACTCTGAAAAAGGGCGTACGTCACGGAAGCGAGATTTAGACTCCGAAGCCAAGGACGAGAACAGCCAAGGCCAGCCGAAGCGTTTGCTTCCGTTTTGTTGGAATAAAAAACAAATGCCCTGGGAAACGTCATTTGTTAAAGAACTGTCCTAATTCTTCGGAACAAGAGAAGAAAGAGATCCTTACTCGTGTTTCAAAAGAACGGAAGGAAATGAAGCAAATACGGTCATTGCAGACACAACGTAGTAACGAAAGCTCAGTCATGTTCGACGGAACAGTTGTGAGATTTGGAAAAAATACGCATGTACGTGTCCTCACGGACCAGGGTGACTCTGTTAATTGTATTCCCATGAAACTCTTCAAGATGTTAGAGAAAAATGGTTGTGTACGTGATGTACAAAGACTCAAACATGTAGAGTTCTACAATATGTTTGACAAGAAAGCTAAACCTTTGGCAGCTTTTCAAAAGTGTACAGCTGACTTTGAACTCGGTGTGAGGCATGGAACAAAACTGCGAATCCGTAATGCATTTGGGAGGATCATGAATGTATCATGTGACCACATCATTATTGGAAGACCTACGTTGGATTCCTTAGGCCTGAAAAACCGCACACACTAATCAGCTGCTGCTACACGATTGCAGGGGGAAATCGACTTGAGCACAGTGACAGAGAGCTCAGTTGCTGGCGATATCCCCAAGATTGTATCCATGTTGTCAAGTAATTACTCAGTATATCACAGTACAGGAGATGCGGATGATGATCAGTTGTCAGACGAAGACGTCTATATTGATCTCGGAGAAGATGAACCAGACGAGCTTGAAGCAGCTCTGAAGAAACAAGTTGAAGACGCCAGAGCAAATGGAGTGACGTCCGCAAGTGCCCAACTGCAAAACTTGTTTAAGAAGTACCGCCAGGTTTTTCGGCTTAGGCTGGGAAAAACCCCCACCAGCCAAGGTCGAGCCACTCAGGGTCGAAATTATCGAAGGGCGTGAACCTGTAAAGGTCAAGGTCAGGCCTTATGCAACTCCACATCGAAATTACATAGACATGTTCACACGGCAGCTCGCTGAAATGGGGTTTATATTCCTAAATACCAAGGCAGAGTGGCAGTGTGCCCCACTGGTCGTTCCAAAGAAAAGGAAGGTGAAGTTTTGACTGACGATATACCTCAGACCACTTAACGCAGCCACCAAGAAGCAAGCGTGGCCAATGCCAAATCTCGAAGCAGAAATGCCGAACTTCGCTGGTAGTACAGTGTTTGCAGCTATTTACGTGGTTTCTGGTTATTGGCAGCTTCCGTTGCATGACGATTCGTATGCAAAGTGCTCTTTTGTCGCTCCTGACGGTGTGTTCTCTTCAAGAAGAGTATAGATTGGAATCAGGAACGCGGTGTCGCATTTTCAAGGAAGTAAATATCCTCTTTTCGACCAGTTGCGAGATTCTTTGGAGCTATGGATTGACGACTTTGCGCTGCATGAGCAAGACGAAGAAGCGCTTCTCGAAGTCTTAGCCGATTATTTCAAAGTGTGTCAAGATAAGGACCTATATGTTTCCGCGAAGAAATCAAGTTTCTTTAAGAAGGAAATTCGTTGGTGTAGCAGAATCATTGACGAGCATGGGTAATGAATGGATCCAACAAGAATTGAAGCCTTCAGGGACTTAGAATGTCCACAAACTAAAAATGAGCTCTGCAAGTTCGTTCACTGTTGCAGATGGATAGAAAATGCTATCCCAAATCTGACCGCACGACTAGAACCCCTCACCCAACTGTTAGAAGAGGCTTATAAGAAAGTCGGAAAGCGCAAGAAGGCATTGTTGCAAAGAGTTCCACTACGTAGCCTTTCTTGGGGAGCAGACCACGAAGCTTCGTTCATGGATGTTCAAGAAAGCCTACGTGAAAGCGTTAGACTCTCGTTTGAGAAAGAGGGTTATGTATATATGCGTGGTTACCGATGCTGCTGAGCGCTACTGGTCAGGAGGAGTGACCCAGATAAAAAGAGCAACAGTTGAATCGTCCCATCGAAATGCAGAGAGCATGAGCCTCCTGGATTTCTCGGTGGTGCGTTCACTGAGGCCCAGTAAAGATGGACAAAGTACGAGAAAGAAGGTTACGCAATCTTTCAGGTTTTCAAGAAGATGGATTACCTGCTTTTAGGCCGAACGGACATTATCGTGTTCACAGATCATCATAATTTCCTGTTTGTCTTTTGTCTGATGGCATTCATGCTTTCCCTGGTGAGAAAAGCTGTAGAAGGTGGGCACAAACTACGATTCAAGTGGAAGGGACCTCGTTGGATGACAGAAGTTAAATCTGAATGGGTACTTGTAGTGAAGAAGATTCTCACGAAAAAGAATGAATCTGTTCATGTGCATCGCTTATTACCATATGGAACAGATCTGGACAGCCAATATGTTGAAGATGAACTACTGAAAGCTATCAAGCATAATGAATAACTCCTGAAAGCTATCAAGCATAATGAGGGGATCATTGAAAGAGTTGAGAGCTTATTGGATTCTCGTGATGGGTTAAGTGGAATCGAATTGTTCGTTCAATCGGACGGACTGCCTAACGATATTGATGGCACATGGGAGCCACTCCGTCAATTGTTTGAAGATGTTCCTGGTGTAGTGCAAGATTTTCTACATTCTGCAGGGAAGAGAGAGTTGAAGAAGCGTGCCCTGCGTCTTTGCGCTTTAGAATGATTCACAATTACCGGTATCTGGTTTTGATACGTAATATGACTCATTGAGCACTATAGAACTTGAGATCTAGACGGTAGAAGTTCGACCGCTAAGACTGAAAATGCGCCGTGGCTAACACTGTTAGTTTAATTGAGAAGTTCAATTGAACAGTGTTCTGATGAGCGGAGAGCTCGAGTAAAAAGGCATGACGACGACGGACTATCGTCGAGAGAGGAGGAAGAGAATTCCCCTCTGAGTTTTTGTGCCGTTTTCCCTTGCCTGAGCATAAATTGGCACAGAGCTGTACATCAACTCCACCTCCGCGTATAACGCGAGAGCCCGCGCACTGATAATACTAACAATGAGTAACCCGATGAACTCAGTTGGAAAAACTCTACGACCAAAGACTTTAGCGAATCGTCTACATCGGCTTACCCATGCCCATCCGCACGAGATCCTAGATCTGTGCAAGAGGGCGGGATGGAACTCGAAGGAGTCAGGAGAAGAGATCAAGAAGCTCAGCCACAATTGTGGCATATGCGTACAGTCAGGTCTGCCCACTCCTCGAGGAAGATCTTGATCCATCACGTGATCACAGGGTTGTAGTACTCTTTGCGTACAAACACGTAGTTACCGGCAGCGACTAGCGGAGGCTTCGCCCGACGCAGTCAGTCGTCGAAATCTAGTTTGTACGTGGCTTGTGCACATGCCATCGACTTCCGCACAGCGGTACCTGCTTTTAGAGCCACTGTTTTCACTTCTCGCGGTAGTTACTCAAGGATGGGAATTTTTACAGCGTAGCTTGGGATACCAACCAAAGCCACTAGCGGGGGAGTTCGCGACAGTACTAATTTCGAATGGTGATACTCTGGTAGTCCGGTGAACTTGTGTATTGTATGCAAACGTGAGCGCATCAGTGTACAAGTCCCAAGTTTTTGGGTGATCACCACGTAGAAACGTAGCGCAGCTAGCATAGTCCGGTAGAACGTTCGACCTGCCCATTAGATTGGGGATGATAGGCAGTCGTGGAAAAAAGTTCTTCACGTCCAGGATGGGAAAGGACATCCTGGAAGAAATGTGACGCGAACTGCTCACTGTTATCGAATAACAAACTCCACTGGAGCTCCATAGACTAGA